>JAQMYG010000035.1:31478338-31494120 GCA_030014215.1 Clariallabes teugelsi | reverse complement strand
TTATTGATCCTGAGCAATAGAGACAGTAACACACACACACACACACACACACACACACACACACACACACACACACACAAGTTGTAGATTGCACGCTTTGTATATTACATATACTGTATTACATGTCAGTATACATAATAGCACTGAAGTAGGTTTTTAATGTATTTAATTCTTGCGATTGTTCCACTAAATAAATTGATGCATCAGAGAAAAACTAAGTAAAACTCATTGAGACTCATTGAGACCAGCTAGGGGAGATCAGTATCTGAGATGATCAACAGGTTGTAAAGTTAGACTATAAACTACAAAAAAAAAATTTTTTTAATGATCTTCTTAACATGTCTCTTGTAATAATGTGTAAATAGTAGAGCAATCCATACAGTAGATGTGTCTTCAGTGATAGTTTCTTAGTTGGTGCTGTATTTTCATTATTCCTGTAAGAATCTTGTAGTTCTGCGTTGTCTCAGGAGGACGTTGTTATAACTAGTACAGATATGATGGTGTTTAATTGAGGGGAAAAAATGGACAAAAAAAAGAGAAACCGTTTTTTTTTTTCCATTTTATTTTCTTGCATTTGATTGTAAAAGTGTGTAATTAATATGACACAGACGTTGGACTTCCCAGAATGCAATGCAGTTGCGCTGCTTAAGAGCAGAATCTCAGGTGAGCAGGTCACTGATCTGGGAACGATCTAGATCTATGATCATCATGAACGTTAGATGCTGATCTCTTTGATCAGAATGGACAGATAAAGAGATGAGAGACCTGGGCTGGATAGAGGACTAAAGCCTGACCACATCCCTTTCTTTTTTTTTTTTGGCATTGTGGGTAATCTACTGTAGGAAGGTGTTAAAAGACCAAGATGATGAAACTTAAATAATCTTGAAAGCTTCTTTCAGCACTAAAACAGTTTCCTCAACAGTATACGCGTGTCCTCAGACTACCTGGCTTTTAGTAGCGTTGGAATTTGTCGCGTAGGTAATTGTCCAGAATGACACGCTTTCCTTATAAACGTGAAATGACATGATTACGAGTTGTCGGCGTGATGACGCCGTGACCGATTCAGAAATGGAAATACATAAACTCCGTGTCGGCTTCAACATCACTGATCATAACACACTCTTTAAAAGAGCAATTAGATTTCGGTAAAGGGGGGAAAAAAATTGTTTAAAGGGTTGGATTAAATGTAGACAAGGACGTGTGTAGAAAGAGGACACGCTTCATTTTAGTCTAATAAGCATCTCAGGTTGTGCTGCTAAATATTGTAGGGTTACAAATGCGATGTTTTTTTTATTGGTCAGAATTGCCTGGGGATTCTTTTAAAGTAGTTTTTTGTTTATGCTAGAGCTATTGCGAAAGTAATCCAAAAGCAGGCATAACTTTTTTTTTTTTAATGAACTGACCGGTTTAGTACAAATAGTGTGTGGTAGGAGCAATGGTGCGCTCTAATCAGGTGTAGTAATAATTCGGTTAGGTCTCGTCATCGTGTTCGTGATAGGAAATTAGTGACAATATGAAAGATGCATTGAGGACCTAGTAGTATAGTAGGAGTATAAACTTGCCATTTTGACCCAGTTTCCACTGAGTTGAAATGTAGAAGCTACTGTAGAAGCTTTGGTTCCTGGATTGTTTGAGAAAGTAAGCTTTAAAGTAGTGAGATGGACGATCTTTGCACTGAGCCCATGGATATACAGTATGGATATTTTGGAAGGGGTAAATTATTTTTGATGGACTTGATGTTTAACTACATAAAGTAGTAGAGATTATCAGGCCCTTAAGCTCGCTTTCCAATCAGACCCGAAAGAGCGGCTATAGGAGTCCGGGGTGTTTTTATTCCATTAAGTTTAGGGAGACCCGTCCTGAATTTTGAGAAAACCATCTGTTGGATTCCTAATAGCAAACTATTCCCTGTGGAGGAGAGGGATTGGATCACTTCACAGTCTCCATGGTCGAGGGTTCGATTCCTGCTACGGGTCTATTTGTGTGTTTGGAGTTTGCATGTTTTCCGCATGCTTGGTGGGTTTCCTCTGGATGCTCCGGTTTCCTCCCACAATCCAAAGATCTATAGATTAGGTTAATTGGTGTTCCCAAATTGTCCATTGTTTCAATGAGTGTGTGTGTGTGTGTGTGCATTGCGATGGATTGGCACCTTGTCCAGGGTGTACCCCGTCACATGGCCAAAGTCTCCTGATAGGCTCCAGCCCCTAATAATACTAATAATAATATCAATAAAAATTGTAGCAATTAAATGATTAGTTATCAATAGTAAATTCTATTTATTTAATAAAATAAATGAAACCTGCATGAAACATACCTTTAAAAATACATGAAAGTAAAGTATAATCAATAAAACATTTATTATATAATAAAAGGATAATAAACAGAATATTTACTTCTTGTTAGTGATTTTCTTGAGGCGCTGTGACAGTCTAATGTGCATATAAAAAGGAAGATGTATAATTTATACTGTTTAGAAATGACAGCACATTTTCAGATGCACACACACACACACACACAGACACACACACACATGCACACACACACACGCGCTTCGTCTTTCCCCGAGAGAGTTTCAGGTATCGTGGAGATCAGACTCCATACATCAGCGCAGTCGAGGCGGTGACAGTGTGAATGGATTTTGTCATGAATGAATAAGTTGTGAAAATGTAGCGGTATGGAGGAGAGATTTACTCCACTAAAGCTTTTTCATTGTCGCTGATGTAGGATCAGAGGCAGGAAATAGACTGAACCGCTCACCGGGAAGAAGTTCAGAGCCTCGGGAGTGCAGTGGCTCCAGATCTAATAAACACGGGTTCAATAAATTCAGTTTATTAATAAAAAAAAAAGACATTCTGTGGCATATAAATAGAATCAAATCAATACAGTTATGATTTATTTATTATTCAGGGTGAATTCAGAGAGTTTGTCTCAGGATGCTGCCACCACCACGCTTCACCGCGGGTACGGTGGTCTATTGGAGGAAAACGAGCTCGGAGAAAAATGTCCGTTCTAAGGCTCGTGTGGCTTGTTCATGCTGCTAGTTTTACACACACACACACTGTGAGCATGCTACATCTCAGCACGACGTTTTTTTTCCCCTTTCTTTTCTAACAACACCACCAGCTCGGAGCCAGAACGATGGAGCAGACGATCTGGGATGAGAATGAGGATGAAGAGGAGGAGGAGAGGAAGAGCAGATTCCTCATGGGGCTGTGTGTTTTTCCTCAGTCTCCAAACACCTCCTGCTGCTCCACCATCTGCCTCAGCTCTCCTCAGACGCAGCAGCTGGTGCCTAAAACACACTCCCATTCCCGAAATGTTGGCCGTGAGAAAAAGTCTAGGATCGTTCGGCTAACACTGACCTTTCACCTCGGACCCTTGGCCTCCGTACGGCTATGCTATTTGGCGCATGCTAATAAATAGCGAAGGATGAGTCTACTACTACATGAAACTCGTTGCTGGAACACTGTACTTCCTGAATGCATGCCAGAGGCTGTTTTCTCTCGTTCTGCACAGAAACAGGATAAAAATCTGATCTGATTAGCATAACTCAAGGGCTGGCTGGAAGGCGGGTTACGGTACCAAGGACGGGTCATGTGTGCAACGGTGCAGAGCGCATACTTACACAGTACTCCCTCACCTCTTACCTTTGTATTAACGCTGTAATCATGATGGTAAATATTTAATATGAAACTAAAGATGCAACATTGTTTCTGTCTTTGTTTGATTATTTTGAGACACAGTCATGTCCAACATTCTCCTTATTAATCCCTCGGGAATGGAAAGTGAGACTTCCCTTGCACACAAACATAAATTCATGTAGACCTTTTGATCAGATCATACTGTAGACACTTTCGCACCAAATCTCACAAACCATCACTATAGACACAGAGTTAATCACATGTTTGTGTGCATGCTTTTTGTTGTCTCTTTTTTTCCCCCACCGAGCCCCTGAACTCATCACAGCCATCACAGACGAAAATCTTGCACAAAAAAAAACTGAATTGTTTCCTCCTTCAGCTTTGCATGTGATGTAACTTATGCAAATGTTCTCCAATTAAAAAAATAATAATACAAACTTACAAAAACACAATATTTGCATGCATCTTTTTAATTTTAAACACTTCCAATTCTGTTGTTATTGAGCAAACCATACCTGTCTTATAAAGTTGTACGACTTTTATTAATTTTAAACAACCAACATAATTTGCCTCAACTTAGAAACACTTAGTTATGTTGAATCAATGTACAATTGTTTGTAATAACACTTACAAATAGTAGCAAATTGTAGGAATTCTCCATGTTTATGAGCTACGATCCACCTACTGTACAAAAACTTGTATTTAAAATTTTTGAGCAACATTCATTACCCCAAGTGAAGGAGTTCAAGTATCTCGGGGTCTTGTTCATGAGTGAAGTGTGGAGTTGGCTGGAGGATCATACCAGGATGGGTAGTATTGCATTTGCTTGTTACAAAAAGAAGACCCAAAAGGGAAAGCTCTCGATTTACCAGATGATATTTGTTACTACCCTCACCTATGAGCATTGGGTCATGACCAGAAGGACAAGATTGTGGATGCAAGTAGCCGAAATGGGTTATTTCAGCAGTGTAGCTGGTTTCTCCTTTAAATACAGGAGAAATATAGGCTCAGTCTTGTGTGAGAGACTTAGAGTAGATCCTCTCCAGTTTTGATGGGAGATGTTCTCAGCACGTCCAGTTTGGAGAAGAACACGGGCAGACCAAGGGCTTGGTGTAGAGATTATATAGCCTGGGAACCTTCTGGGTCACCCAGTTGGTTGAGGTGGCCAGAGAAAGGGAGGTTTGGGGTTCCATTCTGGAATGCTACCCCAACAACCCAACTTCAGCTTAGTGGTTCATGATGGATGGATGGAGAGCTATGCAAAAGTCTTGACCTTTCTTCATATTTTGCTTCCAAAGTATGTTTAATGTAGTCTTGAGGAACAGTTCTCCAGGCTTCCTGAAGGACTTTTTGGTCTCTCATTGTTTTTAAGTCCAGTCCTTGTACCTGAGCAGTTTCCGTGGAATATCTTTTGTTTGTTAATCCACACAGTGACCTATGAATCATTCAAGCATAAAAACACATCTAATTTAAGTCCTGACCCAGTGAGAAACAGGTGCAGATGATGACAGATGATCAGGTGGTGATTAGTATACTGCTGATGCTGAATGCTGAGTTGTTGGAATAGATGAGAGGGGAAATGAGGTCGCTGCTGAGGTTGATGCATAAACAGCCAACTTTGAAATTGTATCTTTAGGCATGCAGCCTGTTTCGGTTTAAAAAAAAAAAAAAAAAAGTTCTTTAATTTCTTTCATTTAATCTACATCATTTAATGTCAGTTAATTTTACAGTACTGTACACTGTTTTTTTTTTACCTATAGTTACATTTAAAGTCATGAACGTCTATGAGACCTGAGTCTTAAGCTGCTTTTATTCATGTTTTAACTTCAAGTAAACTTTTGCGTTAGACACGTTTGTACTTTACATTAAGGGAAGGAGTCTCCAGTGTCAGTGCTTTGTAAAACCACACCACAACTTAAGTCTGATTATTATTAGGGTGAAATTATGTGGAACATATGCCATACAAAGCCCGGTGAATAAGCTGTTACTATAGAAACCATATTGTACTCGAACGAGGCCTTTAGCAAATATTTTTTTAGGATGTATTTAAAGGTTACATTTTGAATACAGTGCATCTAATGTCGATCAAAAAAGCTAAACATCTCCACAATCTCTATCTCTTCAACCTGAAGCTGTCTGAGTGAGCGTTTTACAGCTCAGCTTGCTAAATGCAGAAATTTTTACGAAGCATATGGTGAGAATCTGTAGGATTACAAGTGTGCGAACAACAATAAGCGGAGCCAAGTGCTGAAGATTCTTCACCAAACATATGCAATGAGCCTTCTTTCCTCAGGAAAAAATAAAACTGCAAACTGGTTATATCCGTCCTAACACTAGTAATAATGCTGTGTGTGTAGCGTGCATCCTGCGATGAGGCAAAGGGAAACGTGGCTGTGCGCTCAGCATCTAACAGCAGATGTGGAATTTAAATGCCCCACTTTAGGACACCCGACCCCAGGCCTCATAAACGCATAACCCGACATTTCTTCTCGAGCTTAACCTTACGTCCGGTTATTGTTTCATAACCCTCCTGTGAAGATAATTAACTTTTTATGAACACCATACCTCACGTACGTAGCACCACCGGCTCGTAGTGCCAGAGGCAGGAGTTAAACAAGCAGCGTGGGGGGGATCTATATAAGCTCTTTGGGTTTTATGTGATTACTGTTGGTGCAAATGCAAGTGCCATTGGATTTATAGTGCAATTTCTCCAGGACGTGATCGTTCCTGCACGGACGTAAATCTCCTGGACACGGCTGGCCTTCGGAAAGTTTCTGAAGATCAGCAGTAATGTTAGATGAAGCTAAAAACACAAGTTTAAAGAGCGACTCATGGTGATGAAACTTGCGTTTTTGTTAAGAGGTAAAATCAATCCGTCACCTCTGTATTTCTTCAGCCTGTTTCTCTTTAGATTTCTGCAGTTTAAGCTAAATATTTCAGTATATTAGTTGATTAGTTCACACACACACACAAACTCAAACCCAAAGCGCCTGGTCCAGTTTTATCCAAATTCAAATTAATTGTTTTTTTTGGTTTGTCACATCCACAGCCATACACAATATGATTTGCAGTGAAATGCTTATGCGACGGCCCGTGACCTAAAAAGAAGGATAGGTTTGTCTGGGAGAAATAATCTGCACTAGAGTACAAATTAGAATAAAAAATAGAATATTCTTATAGAGAAATAAGAATATGAAATAAAAGAAAAAGACAGGTAGTCCCCGACTTACGAACATTCGAGTTATGAATTTCCGCAGATACGAACAGGCCACCGTTCTACTTCCGGTTCTATCGCAGAAGTAACTCTCACGTTTATTGTACAAAAAAAATAAACACTGCGGTGCACCACATACCAATATTTACAATTATATACAATATTTTCAGTGTGTAAGTGAATGTATAAAATGTCTAAAATCCGGTATATTGTATGTACATGTGTGTGTGTGTGCGGGAGAAACGAGTCGGCCTCACCGGTTTTAATGAATCGGTCCGAGAGCACGATGATAGAAAATGTCTGTCCTGTAAATCTGTCCTGATGGTGAATAATCCTAATGTCAGAAAATCAACACAACAGACTTCACAGTCCAATACAGTGGAAAACAGCTCTGAGACAAAATGGCGTCCAGGATTCCCCTCGCGATTTAAAGGCGCAGAGACAACACTGTTACATTTCACTGAGAGTCATTTCCTTAGGTGCGATTACGGTTTGTGGCCAGTGTGGGGAAAGGGGACAGATTTAGTTAAGTGGATTGTTATGCTTCATATTGTAGATTCGTGTCAAGGACGTATAAGACTCACTTTGTTAGACTTAAGAACAAATTGGACTTACGAACAGAACTCGTTTGTAAGTCGGGGACGACCTGTAATCATTTGAAGTTTGTAATGGCTGACAAAATGCTGTGGTATAAAAGGAATAGAACACTTTGGGGCAGCAGAATGAACTGCAGATTAGTTTATTCATGTAATAAAGCAGTTTCTAAGAACTTGCTGCTATTTGGGTAATTATTAGAAAATGTTAGAAGAAGGTAGAAGATTTTTTTCGTTGAGGGGAAAAAAAAAAAGCTAAATATCCGTTATTTTTGGCTGTTTGCCTGCAAGCACCTGCTGACTACACAGCTGGTAAAAATGATACCATCCTCCATCTGGATGATTAAATCGTTTATTGTGTGATCAGTGAAAGAAAGAAAAAAAATATCACCAGACTGGCCTAGTTTATATACTTCACGTTGCTTCAAGTTCACAAGAGTCAGTGCAGATCTAACCGGTATCCAGCTCAGCCATTACCGTGTATTAGTTCCATCTCGGTTTCAGCTCATGGCTTCCCAGTACACCCAGTCAGTAATCTCGCTCCTGATGCGAGGCGTCCTCCTGTCAGGTCAGCGGTGTAAGCGTTCGTGCCCCGCCCTGGAGGAGTTGTGTTTTCGTTGTGCCGCCACTTTTTTTGCGCTCGTCACCTGCGCAACGCACAAGGAACAGTAATTGCTTGTCAGAGCTGTCAGGCTGGCTTTGGGCGCATCTGCGCTTGCCGACACCAAACAGATATTTACACATGAAATGAAATTACCCCCCTTTCAGTGCACGGCTTTGCGAGCTGCTTCAGTTACTGAGCTGTCAGATTCGCTGAGTCTGTTTGCTCCAAATTGTTTATCTAATCTGAAGAAAGGAGGTTCGCACGCAGGAACGCTGCTGAATACCGACCTGAAGAGCTACCATTTCAGCTCTATTCAGTCTGCCTGCCTTCTCCCGGCTCGCTCCATTCACTCGCACAAACACATGCACACACAGAAACACGCGCGAGATATATCTAAGCTAAGAGCTATACATCCTGACACGCCGACGATACGCCGCCATTTTCCTCTCCTCAACTTTATTCCAAACTATTAAACTCTACATGAATCGAGCTTATTATTGGTTTTCTGAAAAAGTGGCAAAATATCAACCCTTACCTGAAAGTTTTCTTTTCAGTGACTAATTGCCATATTGGCGGTAATTTTATAAGCGAATACCAGGGGTGCTTTTACTTCTGCACGCACTTGAACTTTTTCACTTCCATTCGCTTACAGATCTCATTAAGGCTTTTAAACCGAAATGAATCAGCTCCTGACTGAAGGCAGAAACAAAAGCAAGTGTACATACAAGGCGTGTGTTCAAGTCAAACCGGGACTTGTGATGAAATTCTGGTGAATGAGGGCGTAAAAACTGGTTGACATTTACAGAAGACTTCAAGCACAGTAGGAACTCAGCTGGAAGACCTCGATCCTAGCCATTTTCACCATGTTTGGGCCATTAAAGGAGTTCCTGGGAGGCCGGGGTTTCAGACGTGAATCAGGCAGTCCGATCATGGCTCCGGCATACTGAGAAAACTTTCTACCTTGATGGTGTCCAAGCACTAGTGAAACACTGGGATAAGTGCATTAGTGTAGGAGATTATATAGAGAAATAAAGGGAGTTTTTACTCTCATAATAACTGTGTTCTGTTTTCCGGTTTTTATCTTGTTGAAAAACATTTTCATCCTAGATTCATTAAATTTCAAAGTGTCCTGGTGCATCGCTCAATTCAAATAGACACATATCTATACAAATAAATAAATAAAAGTGAAAGAATAAAAAATGAAAGGAAGAAAGTGAAAGAAAATCCATTTATAACATTCTTAACACTACTTTTATTGTTGTAGGTCGTTATAGAGTCACATGACCATTACGTATCTACAGTATATTCCACTTCCACTGGCTTGCTGTAGCAGCCCGCATCAAATTTAAAACACTGATGCTTGCCTACGAAGCTTAAAACAGCTCTAATTACACCACGTTCCCTCCGATCCTCCAGTACTGCTTGACCGGTCCAGCTGTCTCTCAGGGATCGAGGAAGACATGCGTCTAGACTGTCTGCTGTTCTGGCATCTAAGTGGTGGAACGAACCTTCTCTAGATGTCCGTACAGCCGAGTCTCTGGAAATCTTTAAGCCACGAATTCTTAGGAATTCAGGTTGATTCCTCCCTACACGACGTCAAGTTCAGCTGCCATCCAAAATGCAGTCCCAACCCTAAATAATAACATTAGCTGTTAATTATTTAACTCTTCTTAAATCTTGTTAGCACAGTGGTACAGCAGAGAGTGGAATAAATATTAATCAGTTTTTTTTTTTTTTTAAGAAAACAGAGAAACCCACCCTTACACAAAATCAATGGCGAGGTAAATGTTCAATCATACACTATAACTAAGTGTGGAACCCTGACACCATAGTGACCCAAGAAACAATGTACTCCTGAGTGTTAGTAGCTTTTTCATGACCTGCCGTGACCCAGACGGTGTTTTATAACGGAGCTGAACTCTGCAGCACTTTGCTGTCTGGGTGGTGCAGCTCTAACCTGATGTGTGAGACAGAGCATCATATATACAGTATTATAGGCTTTCTCCTTCTGTCCTGTCTCCGACTCTTCCCATAGGTGAAGGATGGTAACCATGGCAACGCCCCGGACAAATATTGATTGATTTCGGTGCGAAAAAATAATAGACCGAACAGAAATCGGAGATGGAAGACAGAGAGAGGGGGAGCGGGAGAGGGGAGCGCTCACACCAGAGTAAAGTTCACTACGGAGGCCAGAGAGTTTGTGTTGTAGCGTGAACTGGAGACGGTGATTCATCGTCCCGAGGGGCTTCGTCTGTTCCACAGCGTGCGCTGACATTTAAACCTCTGTTGGTGATTCACACCTGCAATGTCATAAAAGTTTCTTTAAGGTTACATGGATAAAGAATCTTCAAAATTCTAGGTGCCATCCCGAAAAAAAATGACAGGCTCTGTGTGTGTGTGTGTGTGTGTGTGTGTGTGTGTTGTTACCTTCAAATGAAAGAAAAAAAAAAGTTTTGCTGGAAAGGTAACCAGTGTGTTTGTCGATGTTCCATGAATGAATAAAAAGCACAATATGTTCATTCTTTAATAACGATAAATGAGAAATGAATTAATTGATGTGGTGTAAGAGGAAGATAATCAGTTCAGACATGCCAAAAACTCTCCACTTCGCATCACACAGACACACATCACTTGCAAATTGTCATATACAGTCATCAGGGGGTTACGTTCCCAGAGTCCCCGGCGAATTGTGAAAAAGCAAAAATTTTGGTTACAAATTTTTTTAAAAGACTATAAATGCTTATTTTTATCGTTTAAACCCTAAATCTGCTCCCAAAACACTTTAATTTCATTTTATAACTCGGCTTAATGCATTACCCTTAAAAAAAAATTTAAAGAATATAAAGGTAAACTCGTATACTGTACAGTTCTGTACTGCTGTGTCTCCCACAATGTTAGAATGTAAAATACAGATGTTACCCCTCTATATGTACTGTAATTAATTCAAGCGCGTTTTCTTTGGTATCAGTCCTGTAGGGTAAATAATAATAATTCATAAGAATAATTCAGCATCACAAGCCGGATATTTTTTCTCTACAGTCACTTTGTTGTTCTCTGTACAGTACTAAAAACATTATACAGTATTATATTTTATATGGAAATGTAGCTGAATTTACATAAATATTTAAGTTCCAGAATTTGTAAATGATATTGTTCTTAATAGTTTAGTGTTAAAACGCATGAAAAATGATATAATGCCAGAAAAAAAGGAATAAAAAAAATTGCGGAGGATATTTGCTGTTTCCGCAAACAATCATTATTCAGGTTCTACAGTAAAATCTGTGAACAACTGAGGCTGCGAATTCTAAACCGCAACCTTGCTGGGGGTCAACTGTATTCTAATCATGTGCTAATAATAAATTATGCGTATGTGTTTAGGTATACAAAATTTTTATTACAATGTTCTTTCATTAAGCATCTCCATGTATATTTGAGCAGATTCACACTAGAGTGAGTGCTGTTATACTGAATACAGTTTTACAGTAAGATATCACAGCCGTGCTGATATTCAGCACAACGGGACGACCTTGAATGTTACTGTATATTGTGTTTGTACAACAGTTCCACAAACACCATTTATTATCAACAGAGTATGATTTGTTTCTTTTTATTTAACCCGTTATTTTGCTATTTGTAATTAAAAGGGATCAAAGTAGTTTTAAATTCCTACAAGTACAACCTACCAGATTTACGTTATATTTCCACTTAGTCCGCTTTAGAATATCGGATCTGTTAACTTCCGGGTTTTGGGGTTAAATCCAAAATAATATTAAATGGAAAGCTAGTCCTTGCTAATCCCTTGTTCCAGACATCACATAGTGCCCTTGATCAGGGGATAGAAAGGGATTAGCTGTTTGACTGCATGACATTTAGTTTCATCCAAATCTGAATAGACTCAAGGCGGTTAGGGTTGAGAGGTTGCTGTGGAATGACAGGGAGAAGATTTGGATGTCATCCATATACTGTAGCAACGAAAAGATACTCTATACTGGCTTATACTGTAACATGACCAAGATATAGATGGTAAAAGGAATATGCCCAATGACAGACCCTTGAGGGACACCACAGGTGGCAGAGACTTTACAAGACTTGAAATGTCCTAAGGATACAAACTCCAATCTGTCTGACAGGGATGATTTGAGCCAGGACTGAGCAGACGCAGGGAGACTGCAGTATTGTAAAGACACTCGCATAAGATGTCATGGTCAATGGTATCAAATGCAGCTGTTAGATTGGGATTTGGGATTCAGCGGTGATTCAGAACGACTTGGAAGCGATTACTGCAGAGACAGCGTGTTGTTTAAGATGACATAACGTTATCAGATGTGTTTTCTTTCTGAAAGTGCTCTTGTGACTGTTTTTTAATGTGAGTTTTGATGTGAACCTATTCTCCTTTCACCCAGGCCGCGACCCACAGTTAGTGTAATCAATGATTGTTAGAACACCGGGGGCAAGGAGAGATACATACACTGTAGTTAAACGTCCCAGTGCTGTTACGCTATATATCAGCATTCATGGAATGCCTCTCGTCCAATCGGATTACTCGGTCAGAACTAACTGTTGTATAATACAGTATATAATAGACGTTAAATGCGACAAAATGAAACACATGCTACATCTAAACACTAAGAAACCAAGTACAGTAAATGCTGCTTTTGTATTATTATTCAGAAATATGTTTAATTATGTTAAGTAAAATATATTTTTAAAATATAATGTTTAATTATATAAAATAAATGTATAAGTATTCGTTCAGTAGTGGCCTCAGTGTTTTCTGAGTTTTTCATTAAAGTTCACACTCCCATGTGTGTAATAACAATAAATTGAATTGAACTGAGCCGAATCGTTCATCATTCGCAGGTCTGCTAATGAGCAAACTGTAATGCGCCGCTGAATCGCACGGCACCTGACTAATGGGAATGATTGCTTGCGGTGGACGAGAAACAAAAGGAGTGAAATCTCAATGATAGTGCTGTATTAAAAAAGAAGAAAAAAAATATGCAGTACACAACCTTTTAAATCTGAGCCGGACCAAACTAAACACTCTGTACTCTCTTTAATGCTTTACGCACGCTTTTTTATATTAGTTTCCTCCCTGTTGTAGGACGAACACACACTTCTCACTCGCTCATGGCGCATGATGTATAAATCTGAATTTCCTTAAACACATATTTTCACTTTGTTGCACTGAAATGGTCTCTTTGGATTTTCATACCAATCCAGATTGTAACATTTGTATATAATAATTCCAGAATTTATCTTTTGGTGGGAATAAAGATATGCAATTACATTACATGATGTTTTGGAAACGTCACGCATGAACACACGGGAACGTGTAAATTTTAGATTTACGCCACAAATATGTGCTTTATAGTATATTTATAGCTTTAGAGTAAATGACATGAAAATGACATAAAAATGACTTGAAAACTTTAACTTGATCGAGCAACTAAATAACCAGAAAAGTAAAGTAAAAAATAGCTAGAAAGATTTTGGGAAGCAAAAAAATATACATACACCTTAAAGTGTGCACTTCTTTGTTAAATAGGACATGTGACTGTGAACAAATTACACTCAAACTCATGTTCAAAAGAAATCTACCGTACACCGGACTCGAACCTCCGACCTTCTGATCAGTAACTTACAGCCTTAACCAACTGAGGAGCCACAACACTGCTCCAGTCCAGTTGTTTCCGTAATCTCCTTAGTTGTTTTCTTTGCTTGAATCAGGTCAGTAAATTGACCCTTTTGAAACGATGACATTGATTTCACCAGGCAGTGGACACGATTTTAAAAGTGGAGAAAAACATGCTTTACCGTAGCTGCTTCTTCTTCTTCTTTTTCTTCTTCTTCCTCTTCTTTGTTTTGCAGCACAAAAACCTACAGTTTTAACAGCAGTGTGCAGACTTTTAAAATTCTTTATATAAACTGTACATTGTATATTATAAGCTGTGTTAGAAGACATCGACACCAGCCCATAAACTTTTATGTTGGAAAAATATAAAGTTTAAAGCATACGGTTAAACAAGGCGTCTAATCCGAAACGATCTGCTCTCTCTCATCCTAAAAATGTGCACGTCTGTGAGTAAAAGTAATGTTAATAATTAATGAGTGATAAAATCAAAAGAAACGCATAACCCAGGTACTGAGTAAGCTACTTTAGAAGCATCCTGTGCTTCACTTCATTAACCAGGCTGGAGTTAACGAGAGGGATATTTATGGAGCAGCACACACACAAACACACACACACAATGGGGGGAAAAATGTGTGAGTGTGGAAATCTGTGTGTTTTTGTTCAACTTATTACACACCTGCTTTTTCAGATACATGAGTGTTTGTATTTCACACGGTGTGCGGTGTACGTCAAGCTCAGGCAATAAATACGCGAGTGACAGGTGGAAGTGGAAGGAGGTTTATTGCATCAGGCCCGGGTCCTCCGTCATGCACGCTGCGATCTTTCATATCTCTTTGTTTACCTACACCAAAACGAATACGGTGGAAGAAGAAGGCTCGGGAGCAAGGACGAAACATGCATCAATCAGTTCCGAGTGCGTCAGCAGCCTGAGCCGACTCCTAAATGATTGATGTCAGGATAAATTAAATTGCAATCGAAGGACGTAATGCACGGACGGGGCGGTGATTCATCAATTTAAGACTAAAAAGAGCAATTACGGACGATTCCAGCGAGCTTAGCCTTCAGACACACAGAGAGAGAGAGAGAGAGAGAGAGAGAGAGACACTGTGGCATATTCACCAGCCATCAGCAGCGAGTGTCAGTGTGACACGCCATCACTCTACACGGACATCTCAGACACGCCGGTGATGCGGACACGTTTGATTAATCTGTACACTAGCAAAGCAATAACACTTCCCCATCTTACTCATATCTCCCATTCATGAGACGACTTGTAATGTACTAATCCGGCACGGTGATTTTTCAACCGTGTCAGAGTTTTAGTCCTGCTCACGCCGGATTAAACTAATGTACATAAATGTACTTTACACCACTGTGCTGTTACTGTCGCAAATCTTTTACGGCAAAAGCAGCTTTGACAAACGCTGCAGAGTGTGCACAATCTTACATGCTGTTGTTTCTATAGCAGCAACTTACATTGTGAAAGTGTTGTTGTTTGTTTGTGAAAGTTCCATCTTTGACATGGTGATATTTCCTGAACTTATATATTTATAAGGAAGGGAGTCTCCAGTGTCAGAACTTTCTAAACTTACAGTACATCAGTTACATCAGATCATTTGTAACTGTGGATTTGCATTTCTTAAAGAGAATCATTACTGGTGATGAGACACGGATTCATCACTACAAGCCTGAGAGAGTAAACGGCAGAGTATGGAACAGAAACATCCTCTATCGCCGACCGAGACAACCAGCTTGTTTGTTGGTTATTTTTCCGTAACAGCACACCATACATCATGTTTTAATTCTTATCTGATGTGTAATAATAGACAAAAGGGGATATTTAATGGGGAAATACTAGTACAGTATAGTATATTGTATTTCAAACAATTATTTTATATATTGTATCTCGAGTTATGCACAAGTTTTGTTCCAGGAGCACGTTCGTAAGTCGGATTTGTTCATAAGTTGGACAATGTGAGTCTTATACACCTTTGACACAAATACGTATACAATGTAAAGCATGAAAAAAATGCTTTTGGTTGCTAATGGTTCCGCATTATACTATCATGAGAGGAATCCCGGTGATGCAGCAGGG
>JAQMYG010000035.1:31445712-31462621 GCA_030014215.1 Clariallabes teugelsi | reverse complement strand
CAGAGCAGAAGTAGCAGATCTACATCTCAATATCAACTGTTCAAAGGAGATTATTGTGTATTTTGGATAAACGCCTTCAGGTGTTAGATATCAGTTCTGGTGTTTACTGATAGTAAACAAGATTTAGTAGAAGTAAAACCTGGTGATTTTAGATCAAACGTGCCTCAGTCTGGTACATTTTCAGCATGTGTTAATCTCCTTAAATGTTTCATTTAGTTTTAATTCTGTTAAAAATTCTTTTAAGTGACCAACTACCCAATAAATGTGAAGATGCACTATTTGGACAAAAGTATTTGTCCGAACCTGTTAATTATTTAATTCAGGTGTTTCAGTCAGGCTCCTTATCCCCGGTGAATCGGATACTTCAGCATTCCAAGACATCTTGGACAATGCTATGTTCTTATTAACTTTGTGGGAACAGTTTGTTGAAGGCCTTTTTCTATTCCGACATGACTGAGCCCCAGTGCACAAAGCAAGGACTATGAAGACATGGTTTGATGAATATGGTGTAGAAGAACTCAACACAGAGCCCTGACCTCAACCCCATCGAGCACCTTTGGGATGAACTGGACCTGGAGATTGCAAGCCAGGCCTTCTCGTCCAACATCAGTGCCTGACCTCATAAACGCTCTACAGAATGAATGGGCAGCAATTCACACAGAAACACTCCAACATCTTGTGGACGACCTTCTTAGAAGAGAGGAAGCTGTTAGAGCTGCAAAAGGAGAGGGTGCTAAAGTGCTAAAAAAAAAAAAAAAAGGGAACAGCATCAAGCACTAATAGTGGCCCAATGAGGTAGGAATCCCGCTGCCCCAGGCACAATAATAATAATAATAATAATAATAATACATTATATTTCTATAGCACTTTTACTATAGTATTTTTCTGTACACTAGGTGTAGTATAAGTTTTCCAGTCTGATTTAATAGCAGACAGAGACTCTAAACATTAGTAGTCTGGGAGGGAATTCCACAGAAGAGAAGCAGCAGAGCAGAAAGGCTCTGTCTCCCATTGAACACGGTTTGGTCCTTGGGGAATGAACTGTTTTGGGTTCCCCAATTGGGGATAGAATGTAGATAGAGAGGTGTGGTGCCATGAATGCACTGAATGGCCAGGAGTAGATATCTATAGGTGAAATGTTCTCGCTCTGAACAGGATTCCAGCAGCACTATTTTGAACGTATCAGAGTTTCAGAAGCCTCTGGCCGGAGATCCCAAAGCTGAGTGCATTACAGTAGTTCAGCCCAGAGACAAGAAAGGCATTTTCAGAGTTCAAGACTGAGACTGGGACGTACTGTAGCTTTGCTATGTTCTTGAGGTGAAGGAAGGAGGTTTTGCAGAGTGTTCGCTGATGTGGTTATCGAATGTGAGGTTGTATGAGCAGATAATTCACCGAGGAGGATAAAGGAATGCTAATGCCAGAGAACATAATGTTGGTTATAGGAGAATGTCCCGGTCATTATCATGTCATACTTTACACGTATCCCTAGTGGAGAATAGGCTGTTGGCTATCACATGACTATTATGGTGCGTGACCTCCCTGCAGAGGGCGAGAAGTGAAAAACAGAATTGTTGAGATTGGGGAAAGTCTGTGTTGTGTCGTCCCAGAGAACAGATATGTTGAAAGTTATTCTTATTTCATGGAGAGCAGTGATTTCGCAACAAGATTGAAAGACTGATATTGAGTTAGTTTGAGTAACTTCTTGAATCTCGTCAAAATACGATAATACGAGCAGGTATCAAAAAGTTTTCGCGTGCCACAGATCCAGTCGCTTTTGCCGTATGTCATTCCTCAGACACCTTAAAACCTGTCCGTAGAATTCGCTATTGAGGCCCCTGGGTATGAATTGTCGATGCACAATGCTGTGAATGTCAAAAAGACGATGAGCATGCACTTGGTCGAGCTGCGTTCCTGCCTCGCCTTTTTCAGTCGTGGAGTCTGTTGCTTCATCTCAGGGTCTTACCCATACACCCAAGTTTCGTCACCAGTAATGATCCTGGACATGAAGGATGTGTCATCCAGGGCACACTGACGAAGTTCTTGGCAGACTTCGATGTGATGTTCCTTCTGCTCCTGGGTCAGCAGCCTGGGGATGAACTTGGCACCGACACGGCGCATGTTCAAATCACACGTGAAGATCGCCTGCACTGTTCCGTATGACGCACAGACAATGGCAGCAGTGTTGTGGATTGTTCTCTGACGATCATCATGCACAAGTTGCCGAATGGTTTTGACATGTTCAGGGACACACCTCGACACCTCGAGCAACTCATTGCTGCATCACAGTAATCTTGCCGAATCGCATCAAACGTCTCTGTGGCAGATTTTCACAGAGAATTTCACGTTTGCGCTTTGTTCTAACTTGCTGTTTGGGATGAAATAGCAGACGTGGTAACGCTTGTGGTCAGAATAGCGATGTACACAGGACGATGTCTTTTGGCACACTGACTCATGAAGGTCGCTGCTTCCTGAGACTGTACTGCCGTCTGTTGGCGTGTTACATGAACTAGTCATTTTCAATTCAATTCAATTAAATTTTATTTGTATAGCGCTTTTAACAATTGTCATTGTCGATAAGCAGCTTTACACAATCAAAAGAATTATTTAAGTTTGTATGGAATGTGAATGTGTATGAATCAAAATGGTCAGATTGTCCCTGAAACCTTTCGATACCAACCATAACCATATATAGTGATATTAAGCCTATTGGCAGACGAATTCTACTATTTTTAAGTGTAGATCACCTCTACTATTGGCAGATAGTGGTGCTTTAAAAAAAGAATAAATAAATGCTTAAAACTAGCAAAATGTATGCTCTAAAAATAGTCAAACTGCGTAAAAATAGGTTAAATAATCTTATTTTTGATTTGCGGTAATCTTATACTGAGATGTGGTGAATAAATTTGACTAGATTCAAGATATTTTCAATTACTGACATCATTTTTTGCAGTCTGGGTGAGATGTGTTGCTTATTCCCGCTCGCTGCCTCATACTCGTCTGTGATTGGTTAGTTGAGCCGTCAAACAAGCTGAAGGTTTATTTATGTTTACCTGCCTTTTGTCTACTGTAACTGTTAACTCATGATTGTGAATACTGTAGCTGTCTTTATATCTATCACTGGTGCGCACACACACACACACACACACACACACACACACACACACACACACACTTATTGTTGTGCAGGTGTACGCATTCCAGCAAAGCAAAGAAGAGACAATGACTTCAAGATTTATAAATTAAAAAGTTACATACAGTAGACATTACATACACAGTAGCCACTTATGTTATGATGCATTTAACAAAGTGTTCTCTGTACACACACACACACACAAGCGTTATCCGACCCTGCTCCTCCTGACTGCTGACGAAGGTCCTTGTTTATGGCTCTTGATCAATATTTTGAACCCGCACTTAAAACCAACCTGTGACACCCGATAAAAGCATTTTCATTGGTTTGATCGATTTGAATAAAAACACAAACCATAGGCATTTTTAAAGCTTATAATAACGATCACTGTGCAGAAAACCACTTCCTGACCTCCAGCAGTTGGCGCCACACAATGCAGCGGATGTGACTTCATGAGCAAACCATCCACTGGACCTACTGAGGATTTCCAAATGGCTGGTGTTGAATCAACTGTAAGTGTGTGTACATTGTACACAAAATATAATTTATTTATATGCACCTTCAGAGATCTCCACTGCGTCTATTATGCGTAGCCGTTTATATGGGAAAAGACTCTTCGTTTTCTTTTCAGACACAATAAATAAAAAATCTCCCCTATTTCAGAGCCGAGCCGTATTAGTCACACGGCCCTCAGGAAGTGATAATTAAAACGCTTTAATACTTATCTCTCCTCTGCTTCATATTTCTTTCGAAAGTGTGCTCCAGTGTACTTGGTCTTTCTCCGAACGTTAGCGCGTATGATGCCTTGGCTGCACTGAGGTGTGACACTCTACAATTATGGCATTGTCGCTCCACAATGAGGCTCCATCACACTATTGTACGCAGACTGAATAGAGTCGGGTAATTGCATCAGTTTTTCAGCTCCTACAATGGCCACTCCTTGCCGCCTCGCGGAGTTAATTAAAAGGGAGAAATTTTCTCCTGCTGCATAGTTACAACATCCTGCACATTTCTGAGCGCTCCTCAGTTTGGCCCTTTAAAAAAAAGAAAGATCAGGAACTATAAAACAAGGCCACCCCAGGGTGAGATTACACTCTCGGTTTCATAGCAGACCATGCTGAAAACAAGTGTCGGCACTATTGCGTCTTTATTCCGAATATGAGGATATTTTTTTAATGAGCCGGATGAGACGGAGGGGCGTACGGGGAGACGGCTGGGCTTTGATGCTGGGTTGGAGGAAATATGTTAAAGCACTTGGAAGGAAGCTGATGTTTATGCTCCTGGTTTATAATGGTATTACAAGTTTATATGAAGTCACAGCTTGTATTAAAAAAAAAAAAAACTTTGCCATGGCGTGCTGTGTGAGATTCCGTTGCAGGAGTGTGTGCAGTATTTGTGCAAATACAAAAAGGGCACTCGTTGCAGTCTAGGGATTCGAGCACTTAGTGAAATCTAGCTCATTCATAAAGAGTAACAAGGAGAATACAGACAGCTTGAAGCTGGGGAACTTGAGATTACTCATGAACCCCAAAGCACAGATTTAAAGGGAAAATTTGTACCTAAAAGCGAACAAAAAAGGAAGCCAGCAACGTTTGGGAATTAACCAGGGTGTAACATGTGGGGAATACTAACAAAAAGTACATTCACCCTAATGTAAAGTGAGAAGGAGAAGACTGAAGGATGACATCTTCAAGTGATCAGAAATTGACCAAAACTAATGCAAAAAGTGACCAAAACAATTAAAAGCATTACTCACTAACCCTCACTCATTCTCTATAGAGCTTATCCTGTACAGGGTCACAGGGGGCCTTGAGCCTATCCCCAGGGGTCACGAGACTAGAGATGGGGTACACCCTGGATAGGGTGCCAATCTAGCACTCTTACACAATGGGTAATCTGGGAACGCCAGTTAGACTAATGTGCATGTCTTTGGACCATGGTGCTAACCATTACACTACCATTACCTCACTGTGCCACCTAAAACCATTAAATTTCAGCCAAAAAAAAAAGTCAGCTCATAGTTTGACAAGTGAATGCAGTTATGAGATTTAAACACAAGCCCTTAATGCTTTTCAGACAGAGTGACCAATAACATTGATTCATGAAATAAAGACCAAATATAGACATCCAACGTTTGTAAATTGTTCTAAACTGTTCTTCTCCCCCAACGACAACATAAGACACCTTAATACTCAATATTAATTAACATCTTTAATTAGATATCATGAAACAGTTATTGAACTCAGCATGTGCAGCATATTTTATTAATAGAATATTATAGTGAATGGAGTGGAGCTGTGAGACTGTTGATTTGATGCGCTTCAAGAGTACTACTGCAGTGTCTGGTTTATTTCAAGCAGATGTAGAAAGTACAGGTCGTCCCCGATTTACAAACATTCGAGTTACGAAATTTGCGTAGATACGAACGAACCACGGTTCTACTTCCGGTTCAATCACGGAAGTAGCTCATGTGTATTGTAAAAAAAAACAAAAAAAACACTGATACCAATGTTTACAATTATATACAATATTTTCAGTGTGTAAGTGAATGTATAAAATGTCTAAAGTCTGGTATATTGTATACGTGTGTGTGTGTCCGGGAGAAATGAGTCGGCCTCACCGGTTTCAATGAATCAGTCCGGTGGTTTGATGATGGAAAATGTCTGTCCTGTAAAACTGTCCTAATGGTGAATAATCCTAATTCCGGGAAGATCCTCAACACAACAGAGTTCACAGTCCGATACAGTGGAAAACAGCTCTGGGGTAAAATGGCGTCTGGGACTCAACTCGCGAGATAAAGGCGCAAAGACAACAATGTTATATTTCACATGTGAGAGATTAATTTCTTTAGCTTCTTCGGTTATGGTTTTTGGCCACTTGAGGCCAGTGTGGGGAAAGGAGACAGAGATTTAGCCAAGTGGATTGATATGCTTTACATTGTATATTCATGTCAATAGCGTATAAGACTCGCTTTGTCGGGTTTAAAAACAAATCGGACTTACGAAGGTGCTCCTGGAACTGAAGCCGTTCGTAAGTAGGAGACAACCTGTATTCACAATCTACTAAAAATGGCTAATAAACTCTGAAACACTGTAACTTTTATTAATTGTTTAACTGTCTCATACTGTACACAGCATTAAACTTGATTTTCCCGCCAATCTTCTATTCCACACTCCACTCCAGTAGGTGGCAGTAATCCACCAACTGCACTTAAACTGAAAATATGGACAAAATTTGCAGAGGATGCAAGTTGTATCTATTTTCTACAAAAGCAGTATTATGCATATTTTAAGGAATTTGTTTAAAAAGTGCGAATCGGCTCTGAATCGAAAACTGACCTAATGATTCATTTTTACTAAATTAACCAACAAAAGATGATTAAGTTGCGCAGCTCTAATAATCAGTATGTTTAACTGGGTGGTTTCGGTGAGCTTGTTCATTAAACACTGCAAATGGAGCGGTGAAAAGAGAGAGAGAGAGAGAGAGAGAGAGAGAGAGAGAGAGAGAGAGATCAGTTCATATTTGCGATCACATGCGCTTCCTTCACAATTTACACTCGGATTCTATATTAAGAATTCTCTTTCAAAGCCACAAAGTGGTCTCATCTCTCGTATCGTAGGAAGATGCTCTAGTTTCTCCTCTTGGTATTTTCACAGATCAGTTTCTACTCTGCTCTGCTTTACTCACCAATGCCGTGAAATCCATCCAGATCACTCTTGTGTCATGTCGTCTGTTCATTAGCATGGCTCTGTACACACACCCCACACTGTTTAGTATCATGTGGTGCCGCATGTCTGATACCCGATACAGGTGTCGGTATCAAGGCAGTCCTGTTTAATGCTTTATAGCTACAAAGCAACTTTAATGAACAGCATGACGTTACTGTATTGACTTTTCATGAAATGGAAAAGAAACGCGAGACAGCTCCTAGACCAATTGGAATGCTCTGCACATATACTCGTGGATGAAAATGGCTACTTCAAGACTCCTTATGTGGTTAACAGTCTAACGTAGCCTTTGCTGATTAGCAAACTCTGCGTGCAAAACATGTCTGGTTCAGGACGTGGTCAGAGCAAGAAGCAGAAGGAACTTAAGCAGGATGCAGTAACGACGGCGTTGACCAGTTAACGTCGTAACTACAGTAAAACGGGACATGACATTCCCATTGGGATGTCATTGCTTTGTTGCTCCATATGTCAAAGAAGCTCTCACGATGCCCTCTTCAGGCTTGTGCTATGACCATGGTAGGTCCAGGCCACGTAAAAAACCACATTAAATTCATATTATGTTGCTTAACATGTTTGTCTATGTCACGATCAGAGAATTTAGTATAAATACTGGATCCAATTCTATACATCATGAATTTGTGATGAAAAGCACTGCTCATGTCGCAGTATTTATACAGTACCAATGCACCAGACACAGTGACCATGTGTGAGGAACGTGATAAGATAGATAGAAGTGCATGATGGGAAATTAGTAACAACATGATGGACACATTTAGCATCTGACGCAGACGTGTCTGGGGAATAGTATGAACTTGATACATTTTCCCATGTTGGCCCCATTCTTCGCTATTTTTAGGATCTTCTGGTCTTTGTTAGAGTCTGATGGGGCTCTAAGTTACCTATGTTAAGTGGCTGATGGGCATTGGCTGTCCAGCTGTTTTTAAAGTCTGATACATTTGAATTGTATACAGCCTATTGTGCATCAGTGTTCAAACTTATTTGTATTGTATTTTTATGGAAATTGAAGCTCCGGTTTTTCGTCAATTCTCAAGTCAAATTTTATTCATTAAAATCTAAGTTCTAATAGGAGTGACATCTAGGTGTTCGGCTAGTATTAGACTCGTCCGGGACATTTCCTGGAGACATTTATCAGTGGCGCTTGCGAAGTGAACCACTACTATTATTATCTTACAGACTTTTTCCCCTCTTTTTTCCTTCTTCCATACAAAAGTTTGGCTAGTCCCGTACCGTTTAACGTAGACCCGTGAAAGAGGTGTCAAATCGCGTGGCTTATTCGAAAATGGGATGCTATGACTTTTCTAAGGGGTGGCAATTTACTCCCCCAAAAAGTCCCATAGACTTAACATTGAGACCAATTTTGATGGATTCTAGCGCAGAGCAAGAATTTTGTAGAAATCTCAAATTTACCACATTTGAGGAAGCTTGCAAGTTGTTAGAAAGAGGGTATACGTTGTACCCCTGGGGCGCAAGAGCTGCCCAAATTTGCTCCATTGACATATAATGGGGATTTAACTGTGAATCCCATTGTCGTAGCGACACTGGGGGAGGGCTCATCTAAATCAGTCCTGCATGTTTATCATGATGCTGATAAGCCACGCCCTCTAGCAACATGATTAGCATGTTGCTAACATGATGCTAACAATATTAGCATGTTGCCAGCATGATGCTAACATGATTAGCATGTGATTAGCATGCTACTAGCATGACTCCGGTGTTTTGCCACAGCATGCACCACTCATGTACCTCTCTAGTTTAATCCTGAATTTTTGAAAAACACACAAAATCAAAATCTGATATAAAACTAAAACACGGTGCTGCTGCATTTCTTGATAATGCCTGTATTGTTTTCTGAGATCGCACTCGAAACAAGCTGGTAATTAAATAAATAAACATATTTCAGTTTGGCATGTCTTAGTTCAAAAGCAAGATTAGAGTCTGTTTTAAATAAAATCTCATTGGAATAAGTGATGATTGTGAGAAAGAGATCTCAGGCAGCGAGTTAGCAGTCTAAGCATGTCAATGATATTTATCAGTAGAGTTTGGTATCTTCTATCTTCAGCCAGTTTGTTTAGTCTGGGTTCCTTTGTTCTTGTCAGGGTCTTCTTGATATTCCCTTTGTTGTTCTGGTCTACCACTAGTACTACTTTTTTTTTTTCTTCTTTCCCCTTGAGACTTTCTTGCAACTTATAAAATATAACCGAGCTGCTGAGTAAGCACTTCCACCAAAGTATGTTACAGTATTGTATAAAGCTCAATATCAAACTCTCGGGCCCAGTGCACACCTCTCAGGGGAATAATGGAAGGAGTATATGGTCGCAATCGTTAAATCCCAAATCATATCAGAGGCTTTACACAGAAGATTGACTTACAGCTTAGCTGTGAATACTGATGTGCCATGACTGAGTCGGAGTGTGGGGCAGAGTTTGTGCCGCGTCTCGTGATCGTAATGGAATGTAATATATTCGGTAATGAAAGCCCTGGTGGGAATCCCAGCTCAGCTCGGAGGGCTTTAGTGACCTGTAGGCAGGAAAATACACGGAAACACTCGGATGTTGCAATGGTGCGCATGTGTTACTGTTAGAACTGCACACAGCATGAACATGCCAGTGTTAATTTTACATACTGTAAAACGATATATAATAATTAACAACAATCAATAATAACAATAATCTATCAAATGATTTAAAATTAATTCAAATTAAATAATTACATTTATCGCAGATCATTTATTTTGTTATACATATTATACATTTATTACAGCTCATTTAATTTCTTAATAAAGTATTAATTAAATTTACTACAGCTCATTTTTAGTGGAAAAGATCAGGGGCACCTAGAGGGCATTAACCCTTGTTTGTTCATCTATGAGGCCTAGAGGCCGCACCTACAGTACACTTCATCTCATTCTTTTGCAATAGAGACCATAGAGGGCACCAGGATGTACTGTACTGTATTTCTTGCACATACCCACACCCTTTAGGGCATTGTCCCGGTCATGTGTCTCTGTGTATTGACATCGTAGAGAACATTATAATTATTTGTTTTTACATTAGTTCACACCATCATGATTCTTTGCAAGGAAAATAACACTAAATTTTAAACTTTTATCACATTTTCACTCACAAGTGAAATCTAAAGGGCATTTTCTAACATTTTCCCACCCATGTAGAATCATAAAGAGCATTTAGGCACATTTTTACACCCAAGTAGAAACCTAGTAGAATTTTACAGGCTGTTTTCTCAAATTTCACACAATAGAGACCCTAAAGAGCATTTCCTCACATTATTGAAACCCATGTAGGTCCATAAAGAGCATTTAATCACATTTTAACACCCAGGTAGAAACCTAAAGGGCATTTCATCACATTTTAACACCCATGTAGAAACCTGACGGGCATTTCATCACATTTTAACACCCATGTAGAAACCTGAAGGGCATTTCATCACATTTTAACACCCATGTAGAAACCTAAAGGGCATTTCATCACATTTCCAAACCGATGTAGAATCTTAAAGAGCAATTAAGCACATTGTCACACCCACATACTGTACTGTAGAAACCTACTGTACATGCTGTTTCCTCACACACATTTTCACACACACATAGAAACCCTAAAGGGCATTTCATCACATTTTCACACCCAAGAAGAAATCTAAAAGGCATTTTATCACAGTTTTCACACACACACATAGAAACCTAAAGGGCATTTAAACTATTTTTTTTAAACCCATGTAGAACTCTAGGGGGCATTTCATCACATTTCCACACCCTAGTAGGAACCTAAATGGCTATTAACCACATTTTCACACACACACACACACACACACACACACACACACACACACACACACACAAACAATCATGCACGCATGAACACATAGAAACCCTTAAGGGCATTTCATCACATTTTCACACAAACACAGACACACACACACACACACACACACACACATTATTTCATCATATTTTTTACAATTTGAAATATAGCCATTAGTTTTAGTCTTAATCACATTCTTTCGTTGTAAGGGCCCCCTAGAGAGCATTCCCACTGTATATATTTTTTCCTTTTCAACACAAGTCTGTATGAAATTACTAAACAATGTGTGAGGAGTACGACCTGAAGATGCAGGAGGTCACTCTGGACTTCATTCTGGACGTGCTGGGAATCACACTCACTCTCCGATGCACATCAGCTGAGCTTCTGCTGAGCATGTACAGTACCGAGCATCAAGTTCCTCAGAGTCCATCTGAAGACCTCACCTGGTCCCTGAAATCATCCTTCCTGGTAAAAAGTCACAACAGCACCTTTATTTTCTGCGGAGACTAAAAAAAGGCCCACCTGTGCTCCAAGAGTCTTGTGAACTTTTACTGCTGTTCCATTGAGAGCATCATCATCATCATCATCACCAACTGCATCTCAATGTGGCACTTCAACTGCACTCGGAGCAGAAAGCCCTTCAGAGGTGGTGAAAACTGCCCGATGAATTACTGGCAGGATTTGCTGCAGGAAGAGGATAGCTCCCCACTATTGACACCCACTACAAGAAACGCTGCCTGCAGAGGGTGAAAGGCATTATCAAAGATGGCTCTCACCCTAATCATGGACTATTTACCCTCCTCCTATCAGGAAGGCACTAGGGGTCCCTTAATGCCTGCACAAACAGGCTGAGAAATAGCTTCTTCCCTGTGGCTGCTTCCGTACTGAACAGCTGATCACACAGACTATCTGTTTAGATTTACTTTTACTTAAACTGCACTCCTTATCCATTAGACATCTCTTTTACTACACAGTCTTTGCATTACTTTATATTTCATCCATAATCCATAATTCTGTATATACTGAACGATATAATCGTAAATATACACTATAAAAACGTATGTCCTGCTCAGCATGTCCTCATCACTACACATCATTTGTATTTACATATTACACCACATATATTCTATTTAGAATACTTACTGCACATCATGCATACTGTATAATACATCCATATCCCTTTAATTATCCCACCCACAGCTTTATATCTATATGGCTGTGGGGTCTGGAGCATATCCAAGGAGACTTAGGGCACGAGGCAGGGCGCACCCTGGATATGTAATCTATTATAAATATATTGCATATGCACTTCTGGTGCACTTAGATGCCAACTGTATTTCATTGGATTTGTTCAAGTACTTTACACAGTGACAATCTAATCTAATCAAAATGAAAATATATATACTGTATACTGTAGTTAACAAATTGCTTTAGGCAGCTTTAACACTAAGGACTCGGGTATAGATCTAAGTAAACCCCAGAGTCCATTACATTTGCACAGTGTGCACAGATCAGAGTAACTATGGTCTAACCCACTTAAATGGTGGTCTTAAGCATGGTACCATGGACTCGAGCATGGTTAAGATCAATAAATAAACACTTGTCGTCAATACTGATCAACTCCACCAGTATCTGCGTACTGTAATAACAATAATAATAATATTAATAATAGTAAAAAAAAAAGGTCATTTTTATCTTTTGTATAGTTTCTCTAATGGTTCATTAAGGTGTTGATGTTTATGCTCTACCCATGGGCCCATTGTCTATTGTGAGGACTTTATTGCAGTACATTTAGTACTTCTTAATTCTGCAAATCTTAAACGTAAAACAAAATTGCAATGGAAATGTTTACTGTAAAAAAAGAAAAAATTTAAAGTGCAATTTTGTATCCCGACAACGCTTTAGAAGATCATCACGACCAGGGGCATTTAATATAATTTACATTCAAACATTATTGTCATCCCTCATGTCAAGTAAAAATCCATACCTAATGTCAGAGCAGGCACAAAAATGGAGCGTGGCCATGCCAAGATGGATGGAACCCATCACACTCGATTACCGGCATGAGGAAAATGATTTTTGCTTCATGAGAGCTTATGAAAGACCTTACAACATAGCTCTCACCTGCTTACGATATTGGATTTCCAAAGATAATGCTGTAAAAAATTCATCTCTGGCAAAAGAGCAGCATCTATCATGTGCTTGCTTGACGTCAGGAATAATGGCGCTTTATCATCGGATGCTCCGGGTGCGTTTTTTTCTAATTTTTTCCCCTTCCTTTTCTGACGACTGTAATATATGAGACAGAGCAGTGATGAAGTGCAGCGCAGGAGATAGAGTCCGGTGGGCGTTCGCTATCCTGCTCAACTTGTTTCTCATTATGTCCGATGTTGATTCCCGATTGGATCAGGAACGACTGAAAAAGGAGCCGTTGTGCTAAGCGCAGAAGGGTTTATCTTGATTTTCATTATCTTGAATAGCATGCAAGGTAGATATCATAATCCAGACACCATGTCTTTAAGAAGAAGAAACATTAATTAATAAGAAAGAATGTGTAAATAGTTTGATAGCTACTTGCAGGATTAATCTTACAGCAGCAAACCCATACGTATTTAAATAGAAATCAAACCACATAATGTAAGCAAAGTAAGATGCTTAAATAGATAAATGAATAGATAAATGAAATTTTTTAGGAGTTTTGAACTATCATGTTTTAGGCAAATCATGACATGTAAGTGAACAAGTCAAGTCAATTAGGCTTTTATTGTTATTTCAACCATATACAGTTCAGTACACAGTGAAACAAAACAACGTTCCTCCAGGACCAAGGTGCTACATACAACATAAATTAACAAAAACTAGCTAAAAACTATACAAAAGACAATATAAAGTGCACTTTATTTCATCTAAATGCATTCAGTGGATTTTTGGAGAATGTTGAACGCAAGGGGAAAAAAATTTACACTCTATTCCTACCCCAGTGTTCATGAACTACAGGTGTGTGTTGGTTAATGTCAATAAAACCTTAAGCAATTTTGGATGTGAACACCGTGCAAGCTTTATGTACATAAGGAATGAACTATACATGCTGTGTGTGAGAAGCTGCTGAGCTGCTATGTCTGGTTCTGTTAAAAGTGCTGTACAAATAAAATTGAATTGGATGGAATTTCTGAACTTCAGTAGGATGATGCCACAGTTATATGATTTATATCTCCACTATGATAAGGTGCTGTAGTCAACTGCGGAAGTGGAACTGCTAGAGGATGAGGATGCTGTAAACTTTTTGTATTGTTTTAAATTACAAAATGCAGTGATTTTTAAAAAAAGATTTTACCTCTAACAAAACTCAACCTGTTTTTTCTTGTTCCAATTTGCAGCCAGTGAATTCCATTCAAATCACGAGTTTTCTGTACATATTTATTTGAAAATCAACCAACGTACTATTTATTCTAAACTGCACACATTCTAAATTGCCACAAGGTGACAACACACTGATAAAACCAAAACTAATTTGCCATAACTTGCAATAATATTTTGATATATTTTTTCTATCACTCTTGTGATACAAAAAAAAACAAAAGAAAAAATGCTCAAAATATTCTTTTTCAGTTTTCATATTTCGCTGTCAGACCGTTCACATGTATTCTGAACAATGACCAAAAAGGTCATTCCAAATTTATTGAATCATAATGACCAGCATCTAGCAGAAGCATAGTTGCTTTTAAAAAAAAAACTATTTTTATGAGTGAACTTTTGCCATTCCCGGTTGTACTAGCAACCAGGCTAAGCTAAATCAATGCAGGTTGTAGAAATAAATGTGGAATTTAAATAAGGTTTTATTCATTTACAAAATAAATAAATAAATAAATAAATAAATAAATGTAAAGAACCACTTCTAAAACTCACTAATCATTTCACTTACAGTAGTTGCCATGGCGAGGCTACGAGATGTCCTCAGTGAAGATATCATGAGTCCTCTAAAGTTAAAGTAATGTTTTCATTGTAGGTATTAAAACACAAACAGATATTTTGATTCAGGATTTATTTGCAGTAATTGTATAAAAAAAAAAATTTGTTTTTTTTTTAATGTTACCATTTCCTCCACTGCCAAAATAATGTCAGACAGACAGTGGGCATAGTGGGAACATGCATTTAAAGGGGAAATACCAAGGACATTATCACATCATTTTAGAAAAGGGGGAATTTTACGTTTAGATCTCCAGAAAACCCCAGATGCTGGGGGAAAAAAAGCATCACACTATGCCGTCCTAAATGTGATGTCACTCAATTTAATGTCAGACAGAAAGTTATTAAACACTTTTTTTGGCGTAGGTTTAAGGCATCGTCATGGCCCACCCGTCTGAGATATCAAAAATCCCTCTGCAATTTTGCATCCTCAATGTCTTTAGATCACATCGGCCCCCATTTGGTGCCGATCGTATAAATCATCTAGGACGAGTATATTAAAATCCATTGCGTGCGTTTTGCAAATGACCCAAAATAACTGAGTTCCTGTTGAGTTGAGCCCAGGACATGCAATGTGAAAGTGGTTCAGCTTAAAGAGCTATATATGTGTACCGGGTTATGCATGCATACGTGTAAGTGTGTATGAGTTATTCAGGAAAATCTCGTGTGAGGACCCTCAGGCATGCTACTGGCAGCAGATTCCAACCTGTCTACCAGTTTTCATGACTTTTTGAGCAAAGTATGACCCCCCAAATGGCCCCCAGATGGTGCGAGCAAAAAATCCTTAGAAGAACAAGAGGACACTTCACACACTATAACGACATAGCGCTGATGTCATAGTGCCTGGGCCCTAATTAATCTGTAATTTGTATACTGTAGATTGTGACTTTTTACACTAGAAACATCATATGATCATGTGCATCCCATACCAATTCCAGATATAGTTTGATTGCAGCTTCAAGATTCATTGAACCCTGTTCGCATCTGTATTTATTACCGTCCACTTACTATCATATTCCCTGAAATTGTATTAAAGGTCTCGTTAAAGTGTGTGTGTGAGAGAGAGTGTTAATGCTCCAGCTGAAATATTCTTCAGATAGTACATTATTCCATACCTTTAAACTTATTCAACTCCTTTACTGTTTCAGGGTCTATGTAAATGAGCTACTGCTAAACCACTCCCATCCAGAGAACAAAAGAGCTGAGCAGCATGTGGGGGAGGGGCTACTCTTATTCATTTAGAGGTCACAATAGGTGAAAAATCGAACCAATACAAAAAGCAGGTTATGTTTTTTCTAATGTTTTTGTTTGTTAGTACATGCACACTGGAGACAGTGAATTTTGCATAATAGCGAAATTGGTCAAAATGGTCATAATTAGTTTGTCGGTAATGTTCATATCAGTACACCTGTTCCTGGAAAGCCCCAATGATTTTCAGAGGACAAACAAGCTTCATGAAGACCAAGGAACAATCCAAATGAGTCTAGGACAAAAAAAAAGATCAGGGTTTGTGTATAAAGAACAATTCCCCAAACTTTGACCATCTCATGAAATTACAAGAAATATTTTATTTAACTTTAGAAATAATATGGAACGTACAGTACAGTACGTGGTACACCACAAATGATTCACCATCATAAAGTGGGAATTAGTCAGAGAAGCAGGTAAGGAACAATAAGATCTCTATGAAGTTTATTTCAGTTTCAGACTGTAACACACAAAACAAAAACGTGACAATGTTCAGTGGGGGGTGAATATTTATATAAGGGACTGCACTCAATGCTAATTTGCAAGTCTGAGCAGCTAATGAGTGAGTACTTAACATCCATTTTGTCGCAGAAGTGCTCCCTCCTCGCTGAGCTTTTCCCATTTCTTTCTGATCAAGGACAGGCTTCTGTGTTTTGTTCCTGCTTTATGGACGTCTTTTATACATTTCCTCACAAAAACCTCACCACTCTGCATCTCTCTTATTAACAGGCGTGCCGCTAATAAGGCCAACAATTACTCATTTTGATGCCCCAGAAAAGTACAATTGTACTTGCGCTTATTCATAAAACCCGGCACATTAGGTTAAGCACTCTTCACCCTGTTCTCTCATCAAACCACATCGTTCTGACAGTTATATTTAGAGTTGAAGTGGAAGGCACGTTTTCTTTCACATTTAGGACTGTTTATGTGCAAGAACTCTGAAATCCTTCAAACTCTAAAAAAAAAAAAAAAAAAAAAAAAAAAGCCTTGCAAAAGTT
>JAQMYG010000035.1:31427517-31440442 GCA_030014215.1 Clariallabes teugelsi | reverse complement strand
ATGGAGTGGAATTTTAGCTTAAAAATGAACCCTGTCACACAGTTTATGGTGTGTTAACTCGGTGAAGAACCAGGAAAATATGGGACCTTTAAAATGTATCAGTAATGTTGGGGTTCTATAAGATCAGGTTAGGTTAGGGATGTAGCGGTACCTGTGGCATCCTTTAGTGGAATCAGGACAACATCGTTCTCTTATATATATTTATTTTCTGTGTAAAAATATCTAACTATATACCTATAAATTGTATAACTTCTGATTTATACTGTATGCACATAAGAAAAAGAAAAAAAGGTTTTCCTACACCGCCACACAAACGTCGTTCAATTGTGATTCTCCCAACTTATCAAGTTATCACAGATGTTTGTTTGTCCTTCAGTGTTTTGGTCTAGAAATTATTTTATTAGCTGCGTATGATTATTATTATTATTATTATTATTATTTAAGGAGGGCTCTGTCCCAGTTTTTGCTACATCTCTACACATGGAGGTTTGGAGTTTTCTCCAAGGACTTTCTCCTCCATAGCTGCTATACATGTGATACACACGTCGAAAGGTGTAATAAGAAACATTTTGCTGCTTTTGTGAAATGTGATTTGAAGAAGTGATTATTTGTGACATTTACTGTATGCCCATAACTACTGTATGCGTAATATCGAAAGGAAACGCTAACCTGTGCTCTCTCTTTTATGCAATTATTTCTTATATGCTTGAATCCCATTTGTCTGGAAAACCTTACTCCGTTTAACGAGTAGGGACGTCTTTATTTAGCTGAGAAGTTCCTTTTCCTCGCAGCTCAGTTTAGTCGTCTAACAGTAATTATGCACTTAAACTAGAGTAGTCATGTGGCCTCGACTCGGCGTGGCACGATCTAAAATAAAAAAAAAAAACGATTCAAGTATCATACTATTTATATCTCATAAACGTGTTAATGTTAACAGGGACATGATACGATAATTGAACGCTAATTTCCATATAGCTTTGGGATGTGTGGTGAAGCGGTTTGGCGTTTCTTTTTCCATGAGATAAGTGCTTCGTCTAAAGCAAGTGATACTTCTGGTACAGCGCTGATGTCAACCGCAGGATGTATATAATGTAGGAAACCCCTCCAGTGTATTAAGGTTGGTCTTGTCGAGAAAAGTTAAACAGAACTCCATTGAAACTGGTTAATCTGGTTTACAAAGCATCAGCACCAAATTCTACGCCTTAACATGTACAACCAGTCACAAAAGTAAGTACACCCCTCTAATTACAGCAAACGTTTTAGTGTAACTCAAAGGACGAGACTATAGAAATGAAACCTGGATACATCTTAGAGGAGTCGATGTGCAGCTTGTATAACAGTACAGATTTACTGTCGTCTAAAAAGAACTCAACATACTGTACAGCCATTATCGACCAGCTGTACATCTTTAACCAGGAAAAGTCACATGACCTATTCATCATTTTCACGTGGCCGAGTTTGTCTCCAGATCTGAACACTATCAAGCGGAAAGTGGTGAAGCGTCTAAGAAGTGATATCCGTGATGTCATTATGGAGGAGTGGAAGAGGATCCCAGCAACAACTGGTGAAGTCCAGTAAATCTTTAGGACAGTAAATCTGTACTGCTATACAAGCTGCACATTGACTACTCTAAAGTATATCCAGTTTTATTTCTATAGTATTGTAGTATTGTCCCTTGAGAACGAATAATAAAGTGGTTGCTGAAATGTCAGGGGTGTACTCACTTTTGTAAGATACTGTAATATTTAAAAATAAACACAGACAGAACCCCCGTATCCCAATCCGCATGTGCAGGCTGGCGTTCCTCTACCGCTATGCCAAAAGAAGACTCGAACAGATAAGACAAGTCTTAGTGGTTGGAAAGAGAGAGGTGATTCGACAGTGCCAGACCGTTAAGTGCTTTTAAACCCTACGTACAGTAAGAGACAAGTGGGAGTCTCTCCATTAGCAGCAAAACATAATGCCTGGCAGTGCTCAAAACTACACACAATCCTGGCCTTAGACACTCAGCCACTCTCTCGCTGTGTGACATTTTTCAATTTGTTCTCCAACATTATGAGGAACATGTATCTTATAATACAAAGCGAGAAAGTTGCAGGAAGTACAACCTTTTTCTTGTACAAAGTTTTCTTGTATGGACAGTCCAAAGGGAGAACACCGTGGAAGTTGCTGTTGTTGTTGTTGTTGTTGTTGTTGTTGTCCCCCACCCCCCAAATGTTGAACGTTAGTTTGTTTGTTTTTTGCTTCCACATGGCACAATGTTTTTAGTTTGTTGTTTTTTTTTTTTTTCCATTTCCCTGCCACTCGCTCCTTGTTACGCTCCTCTGCGTCAGTAATAATTGTGCCAGCTCAAGCGTTTCTTATCGGCAGCAAGTCCGAGCGTGCCACTTTCCGACTCTCCGACCCCCGTTTGATGTGCTATCACGCTTTCGGATCCCTCTTCGTATCTCGTACGCTATGTTCAAGGCTTCAACAACAAAAAAAAAAGGTCAGTGTTGGCCCGGAGGTCTGCATCGCCCATTCTGTATGACGCCTTGGTCATTATTATCAGGCGTTTAAGATAGATCCGGTTTGTGCTGCCTACTGTATACAGTATAGTCGTCCCTACGTGTGGTGTGTGTGTGAAGTCCATTATCACCACTAGTGGTTTGCTGTGCGACAACTGTTGCTGTTGAAAAAATAATAAATCGATGCACGCTGTATGGTTGCGGCGGACTATTGAACACATCCTCTGTTATGAACAATAGACTTTGCAGTGGTCATAAATCCCTCTCCATGTTTCGCCCGTATGGAGTGCCATGCTAAACTCAGCATTTTTGTTTAGTTTTTTTTAGATGTGAGACATTTGGACACTTTTGTACTGGCACTTTATGGTCCCGAAATGAACCCTGCAGGGAGATGTAATTCTTTTATCGTTTTTATTATTATTATTTTTAAAGAAAGGCAGTGACTAGAGGGACTTAATGGTACTACGAGGATGAGGGATGTCTCTGTAGATTAGCTCCTGGAATATTATTGTGATATCTAACAAACGAGAGGAATAAGTACTATGGTAGTAGTAGTAGTAGCGGTGCCAAAAAATTGCCCGCATTGCCAGACTTGGTTTTGGTCTTGACTTGTTTAAAAACGTCCACAGTGTGGCAGTAGATTAGTAGTCAAAGACCTTCTTGTAAAAAAAGTCGATGATGTCTCCAAACCAATTCCGGTATGATGCACGTAGAGGATCTGGCATCGCAGAGGAAAAGTATCTCAGATGCATACGAAGTCCACATGCCAATGACACCATGGCAAGTATTTGTGATGTGTTGCATGTGGAGGGCTGAAACGAAGAGGAGGGTTGACTGACATGGTTGTCTTTCATCTGTCTTGTTTAGAGAAACACCATCTGGATGCTAATTAAGCATGAAATACAGTCAGGAGTAGAGTAGAGAAGAGAAGAGGAGAGGAGAAGAAGGGAGGAGAACCGGTACTGGTGTACGATCCAGGGTGAGAATGCCTAACCCTGCCTTCCTCTTATTCTCCTTCTCTTTCTCCCTAACCTCTTTCTTTCTTTCTTTTGCCTCTTTGTTGCTACACCACTGTGTTTCTCTGTCGGTACGGCGGTGGTGGGAGCACGGTGCCTGTTTTCAGGGCGTACTCCGTTAGGTACTCCTGGTTCTCGGCTACAGCAGGCCTGATGCGTCCGTTCTGCCTGTAGAAGAAGCGTGTGCTGCAGTCCTGTAAGACCTCCGGCCCATGTAGCGTCGCCTTCGGCGGAAGACTGTGCTGCCAGTACTCCGGGTTGTCGAAGGTCTTTTTGGGTTTTTTGTCCGCTACAACGGTGCCAGAGTGCGCCGGGTGGAGGGTATGCGATGCGTGGAAGGAGTGACCCGAAAGCGAAGGATGGAGGGCGTGTCCCGAGAGGGCGGGTACACCAGACTGAGTAGAGTAAATGGGCTGTGCCGGGATTGGGATGTGGCCGTGCCCTGAAGGGGCGCTGTGTGACGGGTGACCTTTCTGGGCAATATTTTGGACACTGGTAGCACCAGGGTTGCTCGATGCCACCGCTCCATGAGCCACAGGGATGCCATTTTTCCGCAGGACCTCCTGATTCTTCTCTCCAGAGTTGTGAAAGGTGTTGAGATACAGCGGATCGTTGACGTATTCATCCTCCATCTTGGGTTGTCCATTGGAGCTGGAATGGTGGCCTTGGTCTAGGTTATGGACTTCTCCGTTTCTGCGCCGGGTCACAAATGGGTTCTCTTCCACAGGGTTGAGGTAATCTACCGGAATACGACACGAGAACAAGAAAAGACGAGAGAGGCTTTCAGTATGAAAAACAAACAAAAAACCATCCATATATACTGTATAAAGTATTCCAGAAGTTTGAGTGATAACATCAATCTCTCATGGCTTCCACTCCCACGCACACACCGCAGAATGTTTATGCTTTGGGCTTCATATCTGATCTTTATGACATCAATCCCAGTCGTAAGCCATGTATTATTGAACTAGGGAACCTTTCTGCTTGTTTCTAAAATTAACTTAAACTGAATAAAAAGAGCCATGTTTGACATAAGACACGAGAACATTACTCAGAGTATTCATCGTAGAATAATATTCAATTTCTTTATGGATATTAGGTTGATGTAGAAAACGTAAAAGGGGAGTTGTTGAGGGTCCTAATCTCTAAGACAAGATCGACATTATTGATTCTGGGAAACTGCACTACAAAGAACAAAAAAAAACACAACCTAGAGAGATATTGAAGCTCTATCGTATATATTAAGTGACGAGTCTTACTAGAAATACTTTAATCTCGAGGCTCTTTTCTCAGAATAGACTCCAGAAAGTCACGGTTATTAAGGAAAGCACGGGGTGGTTGTAGTGTACCTGTGGGTTTCTTCTCTTTCTTAGTAGTCATGTATCCGTCTTGGTCTTTTTCTGCTCTGGCTGCTCGTTCGCTCAGGAGCAGCGTGGGCTCGGTGCTGTAGCGCTGTGCGCTGCTTTCGTCTCCGGTCCTGACCCGGGGTGATGCTTGTTTTCTCAGGGTGCCGTTGCAACGCGGGTCTTCGGTGACTCCCGATGCCCCCTGCTGAGGCTCTTGAGCGGAGCACGATGGAGATACAGAGGACACAGCTACCACTCGCGGAATAGTGGCCATCATCGCCTCCATACCAAAACTGCCATCCTGATAGGCAAACTGATTCTGCAGAGAGAAAAATAGCTTACTTACAACTTATATATATATATACTTATAGTATAGTATAGTATCTCACCACCACTATAGAAGCAGCAATCAAGAAGCAAAGTAAAAGCAGAGGCTCTTCATACTGTATTATTGCCGTTGTGAGATTCTATACAACGGCATTATAACTGTTGAAACAGCGAGCGGTGATTTATGTAAAAAAAAATTGGGATCTCATTCGGAGATCAGTTCGAATATCATTTCTATAAAAGATTAAAGCCGAGCATTTCAAAACGATCTCTCCAAGCGAAAGAGAGCAAAGGCCTGATACAGTACTTTCGGGACGCCTTATATAACACAAACTCAAGATTGTTGTTTATGGAAAATGGAAAAACCTTGAGCTTTAATCTTCCTTCGGTGGGTTTGCAGGTGTTCAGTCATCACAGAATGACGAGTCCTGTGTTTCAGACCCGTTTCCCTCAATGACCTTCAGTCCTCGTGTCCCGAATCAACCCATACTCTCCTTTTTTTTTTCTTTTTTCTTTTGGTCCTTTCTAAATAATGGAATTCCAGCTCGTTCCTTTCATATCCTGAAGTCTATAATTCTTCTGTGCAGCAACACTTAATGGATAATTTCTCAAATTAGGTATTAATCACTGAGTGTTCGGGGTGATGGCAGTGAAAGCATACAGTAATAAAAGTTTATTCCTACAGTTTGCAGCTCACTCAATACCCATTATTGTATTTAGGCAAGTTTTCAATAATAACAAGATTTTTTACTTTAATATGACTGACATTGTGTAATGAAATCTTTTGCCGTAATTAATTAAATAACTTCACATTTTATGGAATTTTCTAAAATGTATTTTATATTATTCAATGTATAAATCAGCAAGAAACCAAATGTTAGTAAGTCGTGTGTGTGTGTGTGTGTGTGTGTGTGTGTGCTCTATCTATCTATTTTCCCTGGATATTTCTAAGCAGTTACTGAAAATAGATGAATGAATGAATGAATAACATACAGTACAGCAGCAGCCCAAATCTATGAGGGCGTTCGAGCCAAACCGGGACTCATGATGATATTTCTTGTGAATGAAGGCGTAAAAGAGATTGACATTTACAGAAGACTCCAAGCACAGTACGGTGATGAGACTCCCAGCCGCAGTGAAACATTTGAAAGGTGCAAACGTTTTAAAGAAGGCTGTACGTCCATGAGTTATTATATCCAGCTGTGATGGCTTGGAACTCACTGCAGTCGTTCTTGTGAACAGCCAGTGGGTGGAACGTCTGATCCTTGAAAATCGACTTGCAGAAGAGACACATCTGTCTGTGGAAACTGTACACACGATCATTCACCAACACCGCTTGCACGGTAGAGGACCTCGACTGGTACTTATTGCCACGTCCCCAGTACAGTCCTGACCTCGCACCAAGACATTTCCACATGGTTGGACCATTAAAGGAGTTCCTTGGAGGCCAGCATTTCAAAAGTGAATCAGACAGGGAGTTCAATCATGGCTCTGGTGTACTGAGAAAACTTTTTACCTTAATGGTGTCCAAGCACTAGTGAAACACTGGGATAAGTGCATTAGTGTAGCAGGAGATTATATAGAGATAATCGCCACAGCGAATCATCTGCCTCCATCTTACTCTGTCCTCTGCATCCTCTTCTCCCACCGCAACTAACTTCATATCATAAATCTCCTCTTTGGTCTTCCTCTAGACCTCCTGCCTGGCAGTTCTAACCTCAGCATCCTTCTACCGATATATTCACCATCTCTCCTCTGAACATGTCCAAACCACCGCAATCTGGCCTCTCTGACTTTATCTCCAAAACATCTAACATGGGTTGTCCCTCTGATGAACTCATTCTTGATCCCATCCATCATATTATAAAGAGAAATAAAGGGAGTTTTTAACTCTCAGAGCTGTGTGCCGTTATTCTGCACAAACAAAAGTCCCGGTTTGACTTGAACATTCCTCATATTAAACTGTCCATATGCAGATGCATGTGCACAAATAATTTCAACAGGGCAACCCGCAAAACGCGTTATATTGCAAAACTAGCAAACAGACCTTTGTGAAACATCTGTAAGATGAGAGCGTGCAACACGGACGAAAAAATATATGAACTAGTCATAGAACAGCTGCACCAATTAGGTCAAACGACGTTCCCGCAAATTGCAATGCGTGACAATGAGCTACTTTTGTCTTTTAATTTACCATTAAGTAATTTCACCGATTAAGGAGGAAAATTCATTCCCATAACAACGCACGGTCAGTAATGTAATTAGTATCTCTTTTTGAATATTCTGCAGCTTGGACCTGGATATGAAAAAAAAAAGGGCTTGAAGGCAGTAAGAATTTGCCTCGGCAAAAGCGTTTGACTTAATATTCTGATCCGCTTTGTGCATTTCAGCTCCGTTTTGTTCTCCCCGAGCAGAGTTTAGTCAGCGAACTCTGGCGGAAAGACGTCTGTCATGTTCCACGGGGGCTCCAGAGGATTGATATCTCTCATTGATATTCATTGTGGCTCGCTTTGCCTTCTATTCCATCCAGAGAAAAACAAAACAGCCAGCAGAATGTAAAATGGTGCCTGTGTAAAGACGAACAGGAGGAATGAAAGGGATCGGCCTCTGCTCTTTAGGTTTACGAGAACAAACATAAACCTGCTCACCCTATACAGACATACAGTATAGTTTAACTACTGGGAAGATTTTAAAGGCAATGTGTGTCTGTGTTTTTTTTTTTTTTTTTATGAGAGTGAGGGCTTCAAAAGTCTTGAACATACTGACATTATAAAACACGCTTGCTGTTTTATTTAGTCAGTGCTAGGAGCATATCGTCAAAATTCCTACTATTTAAAATTTTGAATAGCCTGATTTTTGTCATCACATCCATATTACAGGTATATGTTTAAGAGATCGGACAGCTATAGAAAAAAAAAGCTGTCCTCATCAGCATGTGTGTTTAATTATACTATGATATTATAATAGTTATACCGATCAGCCATAACATTAACCCACTAACACTGCTCACCAACTATACACCAGTAAACGCAGTGACAAGATCATAGGCATTAAATCAAAGAAGGCTCACCCAAGCCCATGAGGACCAAAGTCCAATCCGTCTGGTCTCATTAAACAGAAAAGCCAATGCAGCAGAAAGAGTCAGTGCTGGCCATAAAAGAAAGACACCAGGACACCCAGTGCACCACAGCCTGCCGTGCATGGGGCTCAGCAGACAAACAGCCCGAGAAGGCCACCAACCTGGCTTCCAATTTCCCCAGATCCCAATCCGATCAAGCACCCATGGGATGTGCCGGACAAACAAGTCCGATTCGACTCAACCATATTCCTGGAGGACCACTACCCTGAATATTTTTGTGCTTTCTCTGCTCTACCACACCCACTTCAATTACGAAATTGACCTACTGTAGTTAGTTCTGGCACTTACTGTACGTAGGTGGTGGAATGAACTTCCTCTAGATAAATCGGGTGTGCTGGGAGCTGACAAAGTATTTAAGCTCCACAATGTGCAGGGCAGGGCAGGGCAGGGGTCCTCCAGGACCAGAGTTGAGACCCACTGTTGCAGAGTCGTACCCCAAGGGGCCAGAGCTGCCAGAGTAGCAAGGAAATGCAAAGCCAAGGTGGCTTTAATGTTAATAGTTTTAATGTTACAGCTAAGCAATGTGTGTTATGTATCAGTGCCTTTGCAAGCAATAACTCTGTAGCTGAACCACTGATGTCTTTGCTTGGAGCAGTTTTTAAGTTTCTGTTTGCTTTTAAAGAAATACTATCAAGTCTGTTTTGAAATAATTGCAACTATATGATTTTGTACATGTGAATGTACTGTATGTTAATGGTTCCATTATTAGTGTTAATTTAGTTATGGTTCCAGTGTGGGTTAAGTCTCACTGCCTTGCTGCTGGAACCTTATTGCTTTTACTGTACAAGGTGTTTGGGGAAATCAATCCTTTCCTGAGTCCTAAACAATCTTTGGTTCAACCAACCAGCCTGTTCCACCTCCCCATTTACTAGATGAGCTACACTTGCCTACACTCGCCTCGCCAAAAAAAGAGAGAGAGAGAGAGAGCTATTTCAGAACACCCTGCATCAAGCAAAGAAGATATCTAAGAAATATCAGAAATTACTGTAGGTGGGTTAATAACTGTCCAACAAATGATTAAACCCTGGAAGGATAGAGCTGAACTAACTACAGGTGAACTTCATTGAGGAATTGAGTTTGGAGAATGGTGAATACTTAAACACTTGGTGAAGTTGTATAGGAAAAATCACCAGTAGAAATCAGAGCTATGTTTAATAGCGAAAGGAAGAGCTTTTCCATATAAACACAGTATGATGAGAACTCACAGGATTGAAACTACTGTGTCCTGTGTCCTGAAGATCAATCAGTCAGCATAAACTTTGGAGTGATGGAGGAGTGATGCAAAAAGGTCATGTGGTCTAATGCGTCCAGCTTGAGTCCCTATTCCAGAGTGATGGGCGTGTCAGGGTAAGAAGGGAAGCGCATGAAGTGATGCTCCATCATGCATAGTGTCCACTGTACGAGCCTCTGGAGACAGTGTTATGATCTGGGGTTGATCAGTTGATCAGGTCGAGACTCAGTAACGATATGGGGCAATAAAATGAAGTCAGCTGACGACCTGAATGTACTGAATCACCAGGTTATCACATCTATGGAGGGTTTCTTCCTTGATGTTATGGCCATAAACTGTCAATAAGTGGCTCTGAGAGGATTCACGGCCACTATGTAGCACACGGTAATGTAAGATAAATGAAATCTTAGTGGGTAGTGTGTCTATGATTTATAAACTTCCAGTTTTGCTCTTGGTATTCTCTACATCAGGTTATGCTACACTCTAGAGACAATCCTATATTCCTTTCCCATTCAGAAGAGGTTTGAAGTAGAAGTGCTGAACTCAAGAGCCACTCAAGAGCCAATTGCATCTTGCTTTAATTTAAAATATGAAAAAAGATCTGTAATGCATTACTGAGACAATTTTAAATATCTAAGCCAAATTAATTTATTCTTAAAAAATCGACGGCTTTCTCCTGTCCCCAGATTACTGTATCTATGCACGAGTTATGAACTGTATGTATTATTATTAATTAATTTTTTTCAGCACGTTTCCCAACTCAGTCATTTGTTTATTCTTATTGAACAGTCATGTTTGTTTGGGATGAAGACAGACAGCGAAAGAGCAAAAGATTGATTCTGTACACTTGCTGCATGTATTTATGAAATGATTTCAACAAATGATTTCATAACCATCAGACGTTAGTTATACAGTATAAGTAAACTTAATACCAAATAACCTATAAAACAGATTAATCTAGTTATTAGGCATTAAATATACATGAACTAATAATTAACCATTATACACATTTATGAATGTCCACATCCTTATGCATCACCCACTATTTATGTTTTTGCATCAGTACTGTTAAGAGTTAATAAACCGATGGCGATGTGGTGCAGAGCAAACACTCGGCTGCCGCTCGCTGTCTATGAGCAAACATTCTCTTTCACTTGAGTGAGGACCCTGCTATTTACCCAGACTGGCCCTCGTAATGAAAGTGCCACCAGTGATGCATCCTGGGAAATGGCACAGGGAGTACATCTCCTCTGAGAGACAGAACGGGTCTTTACACACTACGGTTAAAAGCTATCAATATCTGCTCAAGTGTGATTGCTTTCACAAGCCAAAAAGGTCACAGTGAGCAAATAATATTTGGAGTTTTTTTGGTCTTAGAGCTGTGGTCACTTTGGAAAGTTTGCTTACATAACCTTGCAGTGAATCATACCAGATTTTAACGAGGAACGATTTATTCTTACACTATATCAAAGAATTAAATATCCAATGTGTGAATGTTCTCATTAATGATCCGTATTAAATGTCCTTAAATACTTTTCCAGAGTATGCAATACATACTCGAAACTTTGGTTATGGTTTGAAACAGCTGTTTTTAAACCCAATGACTTCAGCTGCCACGTCTAATAAGAAAACCTACTGTATTAGGACTTGCATACTGTAAGTATTGCGTAACCTTTTCACAACGTGCTGTTTTACATGCTACAATTAAAACGGACCATAAACTACCAAATAGTATGTCATGAGTCTACAGTTAAAACCAAACCAAGACAAAAAATAATCTACAACAAGAAACACCTGTCAATCAACAATGTATTCCAATATTTATGGTCACTTAAGAGGAGGAAAATAGGTGGGTTAACATGGGCTCTGACGATATTTTAACCTGACAGTGTGGATGCTTTTGATGCTTTGAACAGGGACTGTACAAGTTGTTACAGTTGAGAGTAGGAAGGATAGAGACCAATCCTAAAAGAATAATAAAAAAAATGATCTGGAAGAAACTTTCCAACTGGAAAACATTACTAAGCCTATTTCAAGAGCTACACTGGTTTACATCCAATGTGTTATACCGATTCTGACAAGAGAGAAGGATGGAAATGCAAAGCTAACTGCAGCACAAGTGAGGGTGTCAATACTTTTTCCATATTTGAATGTACTGTGTAAACAGGAAGTTAAAAACCCAGATGAAGTCTGTTTTGATTTTGAGATATAACGCTATAGAATGATTAAGGTAACAGTAACCAAGCGTGATGGAGATCGATACTGTATATCCTCATTCATTTAGAATTAAGACGCATCCATCTGCCGTACGTCTCCATCAGAAAGAGACGGGACAGTCATATCGAAACTTCAAGTGGATTTATTCAAGCAGCGACATGGAGAGGATGACAGCTGAATGTGCATTAAAATGCAAAAGACCGTCCAAACCATGCATACGTTTTGCTAAATGATCCAAAACCTGAAAGATGGCCGATGGAAGGGGGGAAAAAAAAGGAGGAGACCATTGGCGAGAGGGAGAGATAACATGTTAGCATGTCTGACCTCTTGTCCTTCTCTGTTTCATTCAGACAAATGAGAGATTTAAATGTTAGAGAACACTCTGTGTGCACTTTCCCTCTCAAGGGTGCTGCAACAAAGACATGATTGATTGTCTTCAAATCTGTAATGGAAGGAGAGCTCAGTCATGCTGCGGCTGAAGGGGGCCAGTTCGGGGCTGTCTGACACAATAACGAGGGCTGACGGGTGACCGAAAAGGGAAATTATAGATTCCTGAAATCAATGTTGAAATGTCTGTTTGCGTGTAAAGAGCAATTAAATTGTCGATCGCTAATGTTTTGCGACACTGTTCACGGAAAGGCTTGTCCAGGAAAAGGTGTGTGGATTTCATGAAGCTACAGTACAAGCTCCACCGACTCTTACTGTAAGTGGTTTATCTTCTTCACTACCCACCACCCACTGCTGCCCGCTAGTGTGTAAAACTCACTCGGTTGGAATCGAGGCGTGAGCGAGTGGTGTAGGTAAGAGGGGGGATGTTGAAGGTGTGAGGCACCAGGTACTCCTCAGCATCCATCAGGTCCTCCAGCTCCTCCTCGTCCAGCAGACTTTGGAAAAACTTACTGTCATTGGGGCTGGGCAGCTTCATCCGGTCATCACCCTGAGGAACATAAGTGTTACCATCAGAACTGGAATATTCGGGTACTGGTACAGGTGTGCAAGGGGTGTTCAAGTCAAAGCGGGACTTTTGATTTTTTTTGCAGAATAACAGAACACAACTATGAGAAGTGATAACTTCCTTTTATGTCTTTATATAATCCCCTGATACACTAAAGCACTTATCCCAGTGTTTCACTAGTTCAGGC
>JAQMYG010000035.1:31406855-31423127 GCA_030014215.1 Clariallabes teugelsi | reverse complement strand
CGGGGCTTGAAGGATGACTTTCACACACACACTAACGGATTGGGAATGACTGCTGTCTGGCTCACGGATTACATAAATCTATCTATCCACTCATCTGTCCATCTACCCACCTTCTGCTTCTACGCATCCCTTCATCAATCAATCAATCAATCTACTCATCCAGTCACCATTCATAAACCAACTTACCCTGCTACCTATCCACCTCTTCATCTATCTATCTATCTATCCATCCATCCATCCATCCATACATACATCCCAATAATTTACTTGTTTGCATTAAACAGTTTTGTACTAGCTAATGGCGCTACAAATATGTAAATTAACGACTTGCACGTTTTGTACAATTAGCTTGTAATGTGTGGTGAAGGAGGTCTTATGATAAAATGACTCATAGCTAGCTTTTCTCATCTACTGTTTAGTCCTATAGTCATTACATCAATGATAATCCCCTCATTTGTCTGCTATTAGCTCAGTTTAAGGTTGCCAGATTTCAGGAATACCTTGGGGTAACCTCTGCAAGCTTGGAGTGTTGGGAGGTTTATATCTCAGTTTTGAAATTGGTAAAGATAGTAATTATAAATTTAAGTTAAGGGGTATTAGCTTTGGGGTTGATCCTTTATATGGAACTTTTGGAACAACCTTTGTAAACTTTTAGTGTGGCTGTTAATGCAAAAAATCTAGTTAGCTAGCTAATACAAGTTGCTACGAGACGTGGACCCTTGACAATACTAGATAGATAGATTTAGTTTTTTAATTTTCACTTTTGGAAACGATGTTTGTAAAGACTATTGCTTCTCTCTCTCTCTCTCTCTCTCTCTCTCGAGTATCTAATATAAAACAGCAGTGAAAAAAGCAAACAATCTGATCAAAATAAACATGTAACAGTTTCCATGTAATCCCTTGACATTATGACATGATTACATCTGACATAAGCCAGAGACACTGCAAGCCAAATAATCCTCTTAATCCTTGATGTTCACTCATCCCTGGTCTCCTAATCAACCCCTTAAATCGAACGCAGAGCTAAACAGAGCCGTTAAAGCCAGACTTCCTTTTTAAAATGAGAAACATGTTGTACTTGTCTGCATCAGTTCAGCTTTCGAAGAGGTTTAAAGCGTCTTCCTCAAGAGAGTGCAAACATGTAGGGCTCCGCATTACAGCTGGTTAGAGCTAAATGGAAAGGTTTGATTCACTTTGAGGCAGAATTGATTGTTACATGGGGGAGCGAAGAGCCGAGCAGTTCCCATTTGTACGAGAGCAGCATAGTGCGGTTGCACACACTCCCAGCAATCATCTGGGTTCAGGGAAGGACAGCGGCAGGTTTGCAGTGTTTGACTCTGGGGTTTGGAACGAGAGAGTGAGAAATGAGGAGAATAACAGAGGGAGTTGAGAAGTGCAGAACGAGCGTTTGAATATGGATAAGAGGAATGCGGGCTCTTGTGGGACAGCTAATTTACAAGTTGATTATGTAGCGAGCGCTGTAAATTAACCTGTCATAGCAGCCGGTGTTTCGAAAACCATGAGACCATCAAGGGATGCATATTAAGCTTGCTGCATCTCTCGATTACTTCCAAACAACATCGGATTAACTTGTTTTGCTGTCAGACACAGAGCACACCTGCTAACTCCCGAGTCGCTCAGGAGCCAAATTGGAAACAACCGGCTCTGCAACAAACCAGGCGAACAATGTGAGATGCGCTGACCTTCCCTCCATCCGCATTGTATTCCTTTTCATCTGCGTCCAGCAGCCTCGCCAAACCGAAGTCTGTGATCTTGATGTGGTTGGGGGATTTGACCAGCACATTCCGGGCTGCCAGGTCTCGATGCACCAGCCTCCGCTCTTCCAGATACATCATGCCCTGTGAACATGAAGGACACACAGTAAACTCTCAGATATGGCTTAAAATCCAGGGATTTAATGATAATGGAGACTAAAGTCATAGAAACCTATGCCATCTGAAACTCAACCATTTGCTGTCTAGATCCTCTGACCAATCAAATTTAAGAATTCAAACAATGCTGTGGTATAAAGATAAAAAATTTTTTTTTTTTTTAAACGCTGATCCTTTTTCCACAGGATGCCCACTAGTGGATTTTGTATTTTGTCTCCTGTGCCAAATCTTTCTGTGTATCTGATTTGCCCCAGTGTGGCTTGAGACCAGTACAATTTTCAGATTACGTGTGAGTACCAAATCCTAGCACAGGTGTAGACTGAAAATGGGAAGATTAAATATTTTAAGGATTTATTGCCAGTCTACATATTGGGTAGTGTGGTGGCTCAGGCTTAGGGGGTTCAAATCTTGCCTCGGGGTCTGGGTGCGTGTGGAGCTGGAATGATTGCCCTGTGATTGGTGGGTTTCCTCCGGATACTCTGATTTCCTCCTACAGTCTATGTGGATTCGTAGTGTATGATTGGGTGTGTGAGTGTTTGTGATGGGTTGGTACCCCATCCAGGGTGTACCCTGCCTTACATTCCCTGGGATAGGATCTAGGTCCCCTTGTGATCCTGCACAGGATAGGCAGTATAGATAATGGATGTATGGATGTATGGATGGATGGTGGTTCTACATATTAGCTACATGCCACTACTTAAACCAATGGTGTCCAGTTTATCCACAACAAAGCAGGAACTGAACCTTATTTCAATTGTTTAATCAGAACTTGGCTTGCAATAGAATCTAATGTGTTGCTCTTGCTTGGTTGGAATTAAAACCTGTCCCCACAGCAACCCTCTGTGGATGAGACTGGATACAATAACCTACATTTTCAGAAATAAAAGTTACAAAATGTAGATTTGATTGTTACTGGGGTAATACTGTCAAGGGGACCCATTTCATATCTTATGACTGTATCTTAAATATGTGGTGCACTTTACTGTAGGGTAAAGCTTTAAAGATACAGTGGTCAATGGTCTATAAGGTTCAATGATGCCTTAAACTAATTAAGCTAATTAAAGATATAAGTGCGAATGATGTCGCCTTGATGATACCACCACTGCGCCAAGGAAAATCCACTTTTAAGGCACTTTATGTCTTAGTAAGGGCATAAGGTGCAGATGTCCTGAGTATCTGCTGCACTTGTACCTCTTAGCAACGAGAATCACTCAGTCAGTCAGATGAAATGTCTTTACTAGACCATCCGGCTCAGTGATCCAGCAAAAATCCTGTACTGTTGTGATAATTAATCAAGACTGTTGACAGGGAAAGGGATCAAGGCTTTTTCGCTCAGGCGATTCTCACGCATGGGCACATATCTCCCTGAACGATGAGAACTCGACGCATTGATTTTCTGAAGGAGCAAACAATGCATGTAATTGATTTAAGTGTGATCCGCGGCATGGAGGCCTTTGCCGGAGAGTTTGGCTTTTGTGAGAAATTGGCCCTGACTGTGGCTTTCAAGTGCCCTTGGGCTCCAGGATGGATGAAACGTAAATTGTAATTGTAATGTGAGGGGAACAAGTTTTTTTTTCCCTTCTCTCAACACGAGATCCCTTGATCCATGCTGTGAAAATATTTGTTTCAAAGTTTGCATAGACAAGTTACAAATTTTCTTTGTAAAGATTAACAGGCTGCCTGGGAACTGGGAGGAACGGTCTGATTGAATGACAGCAGGAGTATACTTATAAAGTCAGAGGTGCCTTACAAGAAAAATCAAGCAGGAATAAATAAATAAATAAATAAACCCTCTATTTAGTAATAAATGTCTCCTGCTCCTATTTTTCCTCCAAACCCATTCTGCTTGATTTCTATTGGCTGATAACAACAATTGGTGATAAATTAACATGTTAAAAGTTCACCTAGATAGCGTCAGTAACTGCTCTCCAAAGTAAAGGCGAATTTCTGAGGGGTAAACCATATATATTGGCACCCATGGATAACACCTGCTTTGCAGGATAAAGCTGACAATACAAGTTAAGAATAAAGAAAAACATAGAGTAAACCATCATTTGTTGTTAAATGTATTCAGTTCATACAATAACACCACTCGGGTAATAGTGTTGACTGATCAGTAGCGCAGGACACCCAGGTCAAGCAGATTTCAGGTCAGGACTAACATCAGATGAGCGCTGTAATTTGGTTGCACACTAAATAAACTGGGATGACATTCAATGCTGTGACAACTTTGGGAAAATGCTGTTTTTGAAAGTTAGTCTGACTAAAATGATGTTGAGATAACGCTGAATGAATGACCCAAAAATAAATGTTGCAGATACAACCTCAAAACAACGAAATTGTAATCTTTATTTGGAACATTTATTCTTGGGTTTCTAACACGGTTTATAATTCCTTTCACAGAATGGAACTGACACCACAGCTTCCCACACACAGCATAATGTATTGTAAGGTTGTGCCTCTATTTCAGGTTTTTTTTTTTTTAGAAATATTTCCATTAGGTTCGTCTTAGCTCCCAAATTACAGTACTCTACTGTAATATGGTCTTTTGTGGCACTTGTTCTTATATAGAGTATGCACATTTACTAGCTTCAACATCATTTTCCCCAGTAGTCTATCGGTAATCTCACCGGTGACCAGAGTGTGAATATCGGTTTCTGGCCATCGCTTTGATATGCAACTTTGTTTTGCAACATTGTGTCTCTATCAGATCGCCATATACTTAACGTTGTTCCGACTTCATTTCATCAAAGTAATCCTGACTTTCAAACACAAGCTAATACCAACATTGTCCCGATGTCCGTCCTTTACATTCCTGAATAACCTTAACACAGTGTTTTAGCGTAGTAGTTTCCCCACAGGCATGCGGTAGAATAATCCTTCTTCTTAATGATTATTGCAAAAGAAACTTCATCATTTAGTGTGTCTTTTGAAACTAAACATGGCAGACCTTGACACTATAATTATAGCGCACCTGATCAACAACTACGATGTGTTCTTGCTGAAGCTAGAATCCTTATTTGTAATCAGATTAATAAGTGTGCATTGAGGTCAGCAGGTACTGTATGTGGAAATACCAATGCAACAAGAATAATAAAGTCCATATAAGTCTCCTACTAGCAAATACCTCTAGTCACATCGCTGTCAAATATATCAAGAGAGAGAACAGATGCTAGCCAGATTAGAATAATATATTTCTCGGAAGGCAAAGGAACAATTCTGGCCAAAAAAAGACTTTGTCACCGAGGACAATTGTTTCTTTTTTTTCTAGCCTGTATGAATGCACTCAGCTAGCTTTGTTATTCGTACATCTCTGAGTAAAAACACATGACGAAATGTTATACTTTATACCACATGTTCCGATCAAGTCCTGCGTGATTAAACTAATCACGATTACTACCTGTATATGTGGGCTTATTAAAACTGGAGAAACATGACCTTGTGCTTGTGTTTAGCGTGTTTGGCTGCCCCGGTGTCTGACGAGCAGAACTGCAGAACTATTTTCCAACTCTATATCATTAGCAAACAGCGCACACTGAACAAAAACCCCTGCTCAGTAAGCCTGTCTAAAGGAACAACCGTAGCTAGAGGAAAAATCCCAGGCAGGAAGGAACGCATCCAAGTCAAGCTAACCGCTAACTGGATTTAACCAAAGAGGGAAGGATCATGGATTTGGACTTACAACATCAACACCATGAACACCTTAAAAATGAAAAAGGAGATTGAGCTTATGAAATATTTAATTTGAGAAAATAAAGAGCCTTAAGCGCTAAACTGATCATAAAGAGAGGAGATATGAGTAAAGGGGTCCTTCAGCTCGTGAACGAGAGGATAAATTGAGCTCGGTCTCACAAATGTGTTTCAGAATTGCATATTTTTTAGTCATTGAACATTTTCAAGGACTAGTTAGTTTCACAGAATAAGATACAAAATGATCAACCTGATTTATTTCAGATGATATGGGCGAGAGGCCATTGTGAAAACATTCAAGTTAAACCCGGAGTGCATAATAACCGCATGGTTGTAAGAGTAAAAATATATTCATTTAAATGAATTTCTCTATATAATCTCCTGCTGCACTACTGCACTTATCCCAGTGTTTCACTAGTGCTTGGACTCCATCAAGGTAGAAATTCTGAGGTTTTCTCAGAATCTGCGAATCTGCCTGCTTCACATCTGAAACACTGGCCGGCCTCCCAGGAACTCCTTTAAAGGCCCAAACATGTAGAAATGTCTTGGAGCGAGATCATGACTGTACTGGAGGATGTGGCAATAACTCTCAGCTGAGTTCCTGTAATGTGCAAGTGGTGTTCATGAATGATTGTGTGTACAGTTCCCACAGACAGAGTTGTCTCTTTTGGAAGTTGGTGACAAAGTTATCTGTTTAAGGATTAGGTGTTCCACTCACTGAATGTTCACGAGAACGACTGTTGTGGCCTCCTACAGTACCACCTTGGCTGGGATCATCATTCACAAACGTATGTTTACACCAGTCAACTGTTTTGCTATGGGCCAAGAGTCTCATTACTATACTGTGGTTTGAAGTCTTTGGTAAATGTCTGCTTAAAACTGGTTTTACTTCATTTCTTCTGCTCCTAAGACAACAAGTCCCGGTTAGACTTGAATGCCCTCCGTATTTTGTGCTACAAGAAAAACAACCTGATTAATATTAATTTCCACTACAACACTTTTTCAGGGTGTTCTTCAGGGCTCAGTTCTAGGCCCTCTCCTGTTCATCTTATTATGCTAATATGCAGGGCTCGCCAACTGTCACATGACCTAATCCAGATGTAAAAGACAGGAATTTTATATTTTCAACAACTTAAAAGAACACAGTATTTTTAAATGTCCTTTACCCACACTGGTTTGATTTTAAGTTGCAACATAAAAAAATTATATTGACTAAAACTCACTGTTTAACCAAAACTGGCCAAAAAAAACTCAAAGGTGACACCCATCAAAAGTCCATTTTGCTAGTCAGATCTGGAGACAAAGCATCACTGTGAACCAAAATGCAAAACTAGTTTATAGCCACTGACTAATGATTAATTAGTAACGATTAGTCATTCACACAAGTTCATAATGGATTTTATATAGTCTTCAGTTTCTGTAGATATTCTTTCCTGTTCGGATGAAGTAACTTCGGGTCTGAGAAAGATGCTGTGCAAAATTAGGCATATTAGTCTTACTAATTGTGACACATCACTCCAAGGTTTTCATTCTCCGTGGAATTAAAAGTTCATCGAAGTAGAAATACATCTAATGGGACTGGTATTTGCAAGCATATTCCAGCTGTGACTAGATGTTTATTTAACCATCGTTAATTCTCTTGTTAACTCATTGTTGATCCTCTTTTGGTGCTCCTGATTTTAATGAATTATCATCTGGGTTGTGAAGACGCATCTACACGACTGTGCTTCCATCTAAACGGGGCGTGTAGAAAGTCTTTCATCTCCTCAGTTACGGTCACATTCACTGAAAATCTTTCTTTGTTCTCATAATTCAAAAAATATGCAGAGAATGAGGTCCACAGAACAGATGCCTCGTCTCAAGTTGTTTCGTATTTACACTGAAGCGCACTGTTCGGGACGCAGGCGTTTTGTAGCGCTGTGGGAATTCTCAGTGGAAAAATTACATTCCCTAAGTGGTTCGCTTTGTAACAAAATGATTTCTTGTAGCTTTAAGTGCACTAGTATGGATTCATACTGGAGGTATATGTTTAAAACTGTTTATATATTATTTAGAAATATGATTTACAGGCGCTAAGGGCAACAGGGACTTGTAAAAGTTTGTATGATAATTGGTAAGACTTCTCTATGTTTGTGGTTTTAGGTTGCTACTGTACAGTAGGTTATGGCTCCAGGACACTTTTGTTAGAAAGTGTCGTATGCGCCATCTCATTTACTGATGTTTCAGATTTAGTAAATACAAACTACATACTGTACATATGGGAGCAAGTTCACACTTTGTATAAATATCTTTTTCAATGTCCATACTACCATATCATATATTTGTGTCTAATACTGTCTTATTAATATTTTACTACATTACAGGCAGTTTGTAATTTATCAGATACTTTTAAAATGTAACCTACAGTATGTATCTATAAGCATATTTATTAATCTGAATTGAAAGCGGTGAAGGAGCAATTTGTTCTGGCTTTTAGATAAAGTCCTTCCATACGCCATCTGGCGGATATTCTGTAAAGCACAATAAATTTATTTTAATTATAAAATGGTGCTTGCAGGATTCAGCGGCACTCCGCGAGACGAATTGCTGACTTCCACAGGAGAACACATGCATTCTTAATGGCCACAGCTGTAAATTATGTAGATTTTACTCAAAGTCTAAGATTTTATGATTTTTTAAAAAGACAGTCAAGAAAAAAAAATGCTTTAGACTTTAAGAAGTAAACAAAATTACTGAAAGAAAGAAAAAGAAAGAAAGAAAGAAAGAAAGAAAGAAAGAAAGAAAGAAACTAACTAACTAACTACGGTAACTAACTAACTAACTATATAAGATATAATTAACTTACTGACTGACTGACTCACTTACTTACTGGTCCTCTCACCATCCCATAAGCCACTGAAATAAATTTAATCTATAAAGTATATCAACCCTGAAATGCTTAAAAGGTACTTATTCATTTACATTTAGGCATTTGGCAGACGCTCTTATCCAGAGTGACTTACATTTTTTATCTCACTACACATCTGAGCAGTTGAGGGTTAAGGGCCTTGCTCAAGGGCCCAACAGTGCAACTTGGTGGTTGTGGGGTTTGAACCTGGGATCTTCCGAACCGTAGTCCAATGCCTTAACGACTGAGCTACCCCTGACTCAGTATTCAGTAAATAAACAAACAAAAACAAATAAATAAATACATAGAAGCCATCTCATCATCTCAAGAGCCACTGCAATATATTTTACCTAAAGCATAAAACTTTTGTGTTATAAATAACCATAATTTTTGTTTTTATAAATAAATAAATAAATAAAGGCCTAATCACCATATCGAGAGCCACTACCATATGTTTAACCTGAAACAAATCAAACTTTATTATTTTTTTAAAGAACTTAACCAAGAAAACAAACAAACAAACACAAATAAATAAGGTGGACTGCTGCTTTTGAAATTTACAGACCTACTGTACCATCTCCACTTAACCTCTGACATAACCTCATCAATCTAATATGACAGCTATCTACCTCATTAATTAACCTGGTTATCCAGATAGCTGCCAGGTTAACGTGACTTTTTACAAAGTCTTAAGCAACAAGCAAAAATTCTTAGAACTAAATACAAGGGAAAAAATAATTAAATGCTTATTTTCCTGAATTTGATATCACACTCACACACGCAAATGTTTTATATTACAGAATGCACACTTAAACTAAAACAAGATGCTGGCAATGTTGAGAATTTGCAGCGTTTTATCCATTTGTCATGGCTTTCCTTAAATTCTGTTAAAAGGAAAAAAAGGAAGAGGGAAAAAAAAAAAAAAAGAACATGTTCATTCTTTATATCCATGCTGCAATACATCACGCACAAATGAGGGCTTTCAGTCTGAGGCAGCACAAAGCTTTTAAAGGCTGTTACAATCTGTTCCCCGTATCCCACTACTGTGATATAAACGAGCGTAAATAAAGCTTCTCAAGCTCGTCGTATTCACGGACCTGGCTTTGCGACTCCAAGCTTAACCACAGCGCAGCATAACACTACCGGCTCCCGTTCAAAGCCATCCTGACTACGCTCTTGGTTAGGCATGATTAATGAAATGATAACACTTTAGCAGCGGAGTTATGGCCCTCTCCCTGCTCGGAGAGAAGCTCTTGTCCTGTGATATTCATCATTGATTCAAGGAGAAATGCTAATCAGACCCTTATTACTGAGTGGCCTGTTTGAGGTGGCTTTCATGCTGTCATGGCTCTCAAGCACACTCCCATTTTCTCTTCAATACTAAATCTTTCCTCAGCAAGCAACCGTCATCCAGAGGACTGAATGCTAGTGTCGAGGGGAGGAAGGGACGGAAAAACACTTTTCCTTGGTCTTATAGCCATATTGTATTTGGATAAGCTTCATATAAATCATTTCTAACAGAAAATGCAATCCCTGGCAAATTGTTGTGATAAACCAAGAATAAAACATTTCAGATTTTTAACACTAACTCTAATTTCTCACACTAGCTAATCATTGAATAGTTTCCTGTAAATGCACAACCCTGAGTGTTTCCGCCTTACTCACTGGGCAGTTATCAGAGATAATCTCTCTCTCTCTCTTTTAATTGCTAAGGCTTGAAAAGAGCCCACTTTTTGAAGCTCGTGCCGATGAACGCTAAGACTTGCCGAGCAATAATGTGTCTATCTTTATGTGCATATGCTCTTCAAGCGTACTCTGATGAGTCTCCATATATGTAGATTCAAAATATAAATCATACTCTGCGTTTGCAATTTTCAAGACAATTAGGCAGCGGAAAATGGATGAGTCTCCAATAATTACAGCCGGCAGTCAGAGCGGATGTAAATGAGAGGGGGTTATTGAGTTTGATGCAGATGTACTGTATATAAATAAATATATATGTATAAAAGTGGGCCCCCAGATGGCTTTCTGATGGTGTTTGTTACTTAGTGGAGTGAGGAAAGGCTGAAGAGAAGGAAAGACAGACAAGGGTTAATCTGACACAGAGAGAGAGAGAGAGATCAATTCTTCTGAATTCTAAGGAATCACCTCTACTGAGACTCCTGTGTACACATCTAAAATGTACAGAGTATCGTAAACTACACACTATTTTACTATTTGGTTAACTAGCAAAGAATGATTCCTCAAAACACTTGTCACTTTTAACATCTCTGCCTGATAATCATATTCTTTTCCTTCTTTTTCTTTCTTTCTTTTTAAAATGTTTTTTTACAGCAAGTTAAATCAGGAGAATCCCGAGGCTTCTGGTCTCAGCTGGGTTTCCTCCTTATATAAGCCGGACATCTAAAGAAAGAGATGAGAGGCTTTCTGAAGCAAGACGTCTCCATATTCTAAATAAAACAGATGGTAAAGCAATCTGATCTGAAAAATCGAGACATATGCTTAATATTTATCAAACAGCATTTTCATCTGTCATGAAAAATGGATGCATAAACACTTTTCCACGTTTAAAATAGTGAGGAGATGTTGAGCCGTTGGAAGGTAGTGATCACTATTGTTTCAATATTGAAGACGCTTGTTCCGGTTGTTATAACGAACACACACACTCGCGAGCACACACACACACACACACACACACACAGTAGGACATTTGGGATACTTAGGTGGAATACAAAGAAAGAGCTAAAGCTTAGCTAGCTTCAGCCATCAATCAACCATCATATATATTATGCAACCAGCTATCCATCATGCAAAGATAGAAACCTAGCTAGCTTATGCAACTAGCAAGATTGCTACATGATGCTACATGTTTTACATGATAGCTGGGTCTAGCTAGGAATTTCTTAATGGTTGCATTGTTTATATATATATTTTTTTACCTTTTGTTCCACAACTATCAACCACACAAAAAGGGAACAGCTTATTTTACTTGCAAACTAGCTATCTCGATAACAGCTATCTGAGTTATCGCTCTCTCTCTCTCTCTTTTTTTATTTTAGCAACGATAAAAACAAAGACATTTAGCTTATTTTACTATCAAGCTAGCTAACTCAAGCTAGGCATATTTAAATGATGTAATTAAAATATTTATACTCTTTAAATGTGTTTACTTGAGTTAGGAATTTCTTAATTATTTATAATAATAATAATAATAATAATAATAATAATCAATTTCATAAATGTTACCTTATTTTATACATCTATTAACCATACAAAGAAAGAGACCTAGCTAGCTTATTTCAATAGAAAGCCAGCTACCTCAAACTTATTTATATCTATATTTTAATGATTACATTTTTATTTATTTATTTTATTTCTATCTATCAACTATCAACCATACAAAGAACGACATTTACCTTATGTTTAACTAGCAAGCTAGCTATCTGAATTTACTTATGAGTAAAACGTATTTGTTTTGGACATACAGAACATATGACCATGTTGATGTTGGACGACACAAAAGTGTCCACGACCACCACATCACCACGCCTATACGTTAATACTTAGTTATTTACATAAGCATTAAATTTCTGTTCATTTGTTCTGTTCATATTTACATCCCACACCTCCAACTCTGAGCTCTTCACCAAATCACCACCAAATCACCAAATATCCGAACCTCACCATCACATCCCTCCTCTACTCCATTATCTCACAAGATAACAAGACAACAATGTCTGTTGTGCTCCTCTCCCTCGTGTTAATAGAGAGCCTGTCTTCATCTCAATCGCCCCGCCGGGGCCGGGAGCCAAGGCCGCGCCGCAAACACTGTGTTTAAATCAGATTAGCTTGGATCAATCAATACTCACCCTCATTACAATGAGCCATGAGATGGCTTTGCCGTGCCGTATTTCTCTCCGGTGTGGAGTTCAGATACAACACAATACAACGACTCACCACACAGTGATGATCATTCACTCAAATGGTTCTGTCTTTTTTTTTTATAATATAGTTAATAAGTTTCAACTAATAGTGCATATTTATTTGATGTACAGACAAAGCATACTGTAAGTTTGGCCTCTTACCAACTCTAAATCCTGAGATCTAGTTTTCACAAGGAAGGTGCACTGATACACAATGGTGTCTTGTGGAATTCTGTACTTTCAATAGCATCAAACACACTGGACTGTAAAAGGTATTAATATCTGGCTTTTTGCTATTTGAAATCACATACTGTAGGCCAAGGGCCACTGCGGTAAATGTAAAAAAAGATCCTAAGTACAAATTTACAAGAACATCCATGTTATACGCACATAGATTAGCCATAACATAAAACCCCTAAACATTATGCCCAGTATTATATAGGTTCTCCTTATGCCTCCTGAGACTCCCCAAGACCTTTGGGAGTGTGCTGTGATGTCTGACACTGGGACATTGGCAGTGCCTCCAGTTCTTTGGACCTCCATGGATCGGACTTGTTTGTCCGGCGCATCCCATGGGCGCTCAATTGGATTGGGATCTGAGAAATTTGGAGGCCGTGTCAAGAACCTTAAACTCTTTGCCTGCTAAGCCCCATGCATGGTGGACTGTGGTGCACTGGGTCTTCTGATACCTTTCTATCATAGCCAAATTTTTTAATGATTTGTGCTACGTTGGCTTTTCTGTGGAATTGGACCAGATGTGCTGGCCTTTAGCCCGGACAGACATAAATGAGCCTTGGGGTTCCCATGATCCTGTCAACAGTTTGCTGGTATATAATTGGATAATCAATGTCATTGAATTCACCAAGCAGTGGTGTTAAGTGTTGTGGCTGATCAGCATTATTTTTTGTTTTTTTTTCAATATCCATTCCATTATTTATCAACTTTAAGCGCGTTATCCTGGTCAAGTGTGGGTGGATCCAGAGGCAGTCCCTAGAACAGTGGTGTACACCCTGGACACATCTAGCCCTGGTCTATTTGTGTTTAATCCAGCTTCCTGCATTTAGGAAATCCACAAAGACACTGAGATGTGAAACCCTAATCAAGCTCAAGCTAGAACTAGAGATTGTTGAGAATGAAGATGTGTTGTGGATTATAATAGAATGTGATTAAATCTGGAAACTTGAACAAAAGCTGTAATGCTATCGAGCTGGCCATTTTACTCTATGCAAATATCGTCACTAAGGTCTCGTGTTGGAAGTGAACATGGAATTGTTGATCTTGAAGTGACGCAGATGATGACAAAGTTCAGAAATTGAAGCAGTCGCTTAATAAAAGTCATATAACACAACAGATTTTCAGATCCATACACACATTCGTATTAGATGGACAATGACGTCAGAACGTTAATTTAATCCCAGCCTTAAAAAAAAAAACACCCAAAAGCTTTTATCTCCAACCTGCTCCGGCTGCTTTCCACTCATTTTTACGTGAGCCCATTTCAAAAGAGAACTTTGAAATAAATCGAAGCTTGCTGCTCTTTGATCATTATTGAATTACCAGCTAAAGCGTCCTCTTAAAACCGCCCTGATTCAATTAAGCACTTGACGTTTGCTCTTTCTGTAATACGACCTCATTTATCAGAGACGGATTAATATGCTGTTTGTTAAATATTAAGCATACGTCATGTTTTTTTCAGATCAGATTGCTTTACCGTTATTTTTTGTTTTATTTTTGTGAATATGGCGACGTTTCGCTGCAGGAAGCCTCTCATCTCTTTCTTTAGATGTCCGGCTTATATAAGGAAGAAACCCAGCTGAGACCAGAAGCTTGAGGATTTTCCTGATTTAACATGCTGTAAATTATTCCACCATTCTTTCAGCTTATTACGTTCAACTCTTCTCAATCTCTCTATATAACAGACTAAAAAGATCAGAGGGAAAGGAATTGACTCGGTATCCTTCTTCCTCGCGCCCCTTCTTGCTCTCTCTTCCTTTCATTTAATCATAACTACCTCTGACTGCGATTAATCTCATCCAGCTTTCTCTCGTCCGCCTGGAATAACACATCGTCGCAGTTTCAATTACGGGAAGCGTGAAGCGGCGTGATGGGCTAATCTGAGGTCTTACAGGTGTCCTGATCGGTGCAGCAACGCTGCAAGTCAGCACGATTCCAGCTCGGTGTAATTCCACACATGCACATGAGAATATTTCTCACTGCCTGCTAATACATAGCAGTGGACGTTGCTGAAATATCGATTAGAGTTCCAGCTGCGCCGCTTCCTTTCGCTCTGGTTTAATTAGATTCGGTTCTTTATTCCTAACGCATCCTCTGAGGGCGGACTCTCCTTGTGTTCCTCTCAAAGTTTCTTCCATTTTGTTTGAAGCTCATATACTGTACAGTCACGCCACCAAGAAAATATGCTACTTAAAAAAATGATCCCCAATCACATAACCATGCTAGGAAGGAAAATAAACTTAGAAATAAAGACCAGACAACGCTGCTGCCATTCGTGAGTGGGTGTAGCTAGTAGCTAGCTCGCTTTGCTAATCAGAAAACAAAGCGAGTACAAAGTGTAGCATGTGGTTAAATCAAACAACCTTATCTTTACCTTGGTATTTTAGCAGCAGCTAGCATGTAAGAAAAGAAAGACGCTTGATAGTGCGCATGAAGAAACTATAAGCATTAAGCAACTTGTCACCGGCGTTAAAGATTTCCGCTAATCCACACTTCATAATGCCCTGGATATAGAAATCAATTATAACAATGACATGGACGGTATATGTTATGCATAATATTGTATATATATTATGTCTTTTTTAGTGCACTACAAGAAAGGGCATCAAAGGAGCTAAGGTTTCTAGCATTAAATAACTAGCAATAATAAGTAGACACAATTTGCTCCATGCTAACCCTAACTGCATAAAGGATAAACACCATTAGTCCTTATATACCCTGCGCTTTTACCCGCAAGAACTCACAGGTCTGCCTTCATATTTTTTACGAGGGGTGTTCAAATCAAACCGGGACTTGAGATGAAATTACTGGTGAATGAAGGTGTAAAAGCAATTGTCATTTAAGGAAGACTTCCAACACAGTACGACCTGCCACCATCAAGTTGCCATTGTTGGGCCCTTGAGCAAGGCCCTCACCCTCCATCTGCTCAGATGTGTAATGAGATAAAAATGTAAGTCGCTCTGGATAAGGGCGTCTGCCAAAGGCTGTAATGTAAATGTTAAGGAGTTCCTGGGAGGCCAGCGTTTCCGATCATGGCTCCTGGTGTACTGAGAAAACTTTCTACCTTGATGGTGTCCAAGCACTAGTGAAACTACTGGGATAAGTGCATTAGTGTAGCAGGAGATTATATAGAGAAATAAAGGGAGTTCCTATAAATCTCACAACTGTGTTCTGCTATTCTGCACAATCAAAAGTCCCGCTTTGACTTGAACACCCCTTGTAGTTTTTTGTTCAAGGTTAAATTTCTTTGTGTTTAGTCAAAGCACAAAGCAGAAAAATCACGGTTCCAGGTGTCATCCTAGCAAGAAATCCTACAAATCATGGCTGATAACATAAGTGTTGGCACCCCCGTTTCAAGCACCTGGTGCAGTGTGTTATGTAACAGCTGTAGCCAGAAAATGTGTAAAAATTTAAAGTCTGGCCTACATACACACGAAAAACGGAATAAAAATAAATAATATAATGAATCAATTATTTAAATACTTATTTATTCTGGATGCAATGAGTGGGAGCCACATTTACATATCAATGAGAGATTTTCTATGCTTTAAAACACTCCGCTCTTTATAACACACACACACACACACACACACACACACACACACACACACACACACACACACACACACACACACACACAGCTCAA
>JAQMYG010000035.1:31361545-31372305 GCA_030014215.1 Clariallabes teugelsi | reverse complement strand
TCTTTCCCATTTTCATATTCCCCCCCCCCCCCCCCCCTCTCTCTCACTCTTCCTTCCCTCCTGTCTTCCCTTTGTGAGAGGAATGTTGTCCATTGTTCATGATGCACGACTACATGGAGCTGTCTACTAGCCGGTGCGAAAATAGTGAAACATGAAAGATGCTCAATGCTGTTTTTTTTTCTTTTGCTTATTTCTCTCTCTCTCTCTTTTTCTCCTTCATTCTATCTCTTCCTCTAAATGGAATCTAAATCTGCTTCATTTTCCCTCCCTTCTTTTCTCCCTTCCAACTTTTTTTTATTCTTCCCTAAATTCATTCCTTTTTTCACCCTTTCACCCCAGCTCTCTTTCTTTCTTTCATTCTTTCTTTCTTTTTAATCCTTCCTTAATTTTTCTTTCCTTAGCCCCCTCTTTCAACGTGAAAGATGCTCAATGCTGTTCATTTTCTTTTGCTCATTACTTTCCTCTATTTCTCTCTCTCTCTTTTTCTCCTTTACTCGATCTCTTTCTCTAAATGGAATCTAAATCAGCTTCATTTTCACTCCACTTCTGTTCTCCTTCCCTTCCATCCCCTCCCTACTTTTCTTTTTACCTTTTAATTTGACTCCTCCCTTCTTTTCTTCCTTCCAACTCCGTCCCTTCTTCTTTAAATTCTTCTTTTTAACTTTTCACCCCTGCTCTCTTCCTTTATTTCCCTCTCTTGCCTTTCTTGCCTTCATTTATCTATCCTTGAGCCCTCTCTTTTTCCTTTCCTTCTTTCCTTCTTTAAACATTACTCCCTTCCTAGTTTCTTTCCCTCCTTCGTCCCTTACTCCCTCCCTCTCTTCCTTCCCTCCTTTCTTTTCTCATTCCTTTCTTCCCTTTGTGAGAGGAATGTTCTTCATTGTTCATAACGCATGACTACACGGAGCTGTCCACTGAAGCCGGTGCTGAAATAGTTAAACCTGAAAGATGCGGCATCACAACGTAGTGATTTTCATCTTTGTTATGATTTTTTTTTTCTTAAAAAAAAAAAGCAGATACAAAGCTGCTTTAAATTCATGAGAAACGCTCCGCATTCACTCAATCCAAACATCCTGACCTGTCAGCCAAGCCGTCCTTTTACACTTTAAAAATATTTCTAGATGCTCAGTAAACTCACATCATTAGACAGATATGCGGTCGCGTTTATCGTGCGCGTGTTGGCGTCGCGCTGCACCTCGCTCTCGCTTATCTGAATTTATTTGACTTTATTTTTTTTTTTTCGCATAAAGAGCAGTGAACATGTTCACACAGCTTGAGGCAACACAGCTGCAGGAGCAACGTGGGGTCAATGCCCACAGGTGTTAAACACACACACACACACACACACACACACACACACAGACTCGTGACCCATCCTCCTACATGCACACACTTCTCCAAGTGTATGCTATTAAACTGGAATTAAGGAAAGCGGGAAAAGAAGCGTAAAAAAGTACACACACACACACACACACACACACTCACACACATTTGTGCTATGTGTTATTTGAGTAGAGGTCAAGGGGTCAACAAGCAGCAGATGGGCAGTACAGGTTGTTTTACTCCAGCACCGCATTAACATCTTCAACACTGGACATCTGTGTGTTTTTTGTGTATGTGTGTGTGTGTGTGTGTGTGTGTGTGTGTGTGTAGTGATAACGGTCTCTATGATGTTCGTAATGCATTTCTACCAAACCTCTTAAGACTTCCTGGACACTGAAGGGCTTGAGAGATTCCCAGAAGGAGGACACACTTCCTGTCCCTCTGAACATGTACAGCTGAAGCTGAGCTCCTCTTCCATCTTACTCAGTCTAATTCTTTTTTTGTGTTTCCTTCCTTCTTTGTACCTTTCTTCATCCCTTTCTCCCTTCTGTTCTTCCTTGCTTTCTTAATTTTTTTACTTCTTCCCTAAATTATTTCTTTTAGTGTTTGGTATTGGTTTTAGTTTTGTTCTATTGTTCTCTCTCTTTCTCCTTTACTCTATATCTTTCTCTAATTGAAATATAAATGCTTATTATTTTACGTTCCTCCCTCCTTCAATCCTTCCTTACTTTCTAATCCCGTCCCCGACTTCCTTCCTTCATACTGTACTTTCTTTGTCCCTTTCAACTTTCCTTCTCCTTTTTGTTCTTCCTTCCGTTCCTTCTTATTTCATCCCTTAATTCTTACTTTTCTTCACTTCTTTAGTATGTTTTGGATTTATTTTGTTCATTACCTCTCCCTCTCTCCCTCTCTCCCTCGTTTACTCTCTTCCACGTTCTAAAAGGAATCTAAATCGGTATTTTCATGCCCACATGTCCTTTCTTTATCCCCCGTCTTTTCTCGTCCCATCTGCCTTCCGTCCTCTCTTCCTACTTTCTGTCTCCCTTCTATCTTTCCTTCTCAATTCTTTTCTTCCCTAAATTCTTTTCACTATTAAATTCCCTCTCTTTTCCTTCTCTCTCTCCTTTCCTCCCACCTTTTCCTTCTTCAATCCCGTCTTCATATTTTTCTTTTTGATCCGTATTTCCTTTTTCGTTCCTTCTTTCTAGTCCTCTCTTTTCCTTTTCCTTCTTTCCTTCCTACATGACTCCCTTCCTAGGTCCGTTTCCCCTTTCTTACACCCTCCCTGCCTCACTTCCTTCCTTTTTCTTTATCGTTTTACTAAATTAATTAAATCTGAGCTGGAGGACGGCGAGCAATGTAAGGTAAGGACTCAAAAGCAGTGCGGTGTTGGACATGGGATTTGATCTCACAACCTTCCTTCCGGTCAGTGGCACAAAGCCCTACCTACTGAGCCGGCTCAATCTGGTTATCAGAAGAGGCATCATCGCAGTGGTCTTCACTGAGACGCCTTTACACACAGCGGTACTGTGAACGGCTTTCTCTGACGTGTCCTGTGTTTAAATAATGGTTTGGCTAATAACATAACGTCCTAGCATGCACTTCATCTTCTGCTGGAAACCTGGAAGTAAACGAGTGCGGTGTTGAGCTCTCAGTGCCGTGCTGTCTATCACTAATCAGAAGACAGATGGTACCGTCAGTGACCGCTCTGGCTGTTGCACAAGCTGGAACATGTTGCATTAAATTACTTTTTTTCGGTGGTGCTGCAAACAGACTTTCTAGCACAAGGATGGGAAAAAAAAAAAAAAAGATAATCAACAACCCGTATGAGTGTGATGTCAGGGGTGTACATACTTTTAACACATGACCAGGAGATGTTGTGTGATACACTGATTTTTATCTTGTATAAAACCCCTGTACACGTGACACGACTCCTCTAACGCGTCCTCGAGTGGCTTTTACGACAGAGATGATAAAACCATAAAGTCCAGCACTCAGTAAATACCGCGTTCATTTATTACTAATAATATTTACAACAACACTTTCATACTCTACTGAAGTCTCGTAACTCAACACACTTTTATCTTCCTCTCTTCCTCCTTCCGTCTGTCCTTCTCTCCCTCCTTCTTTCCCCTTCACTCTTCTCTCTTTGTAACACTATTCATTAATATTCTTTCTCTCTGCTGCTTTCTTTCTTTCTTCCTCTCACTCAAGCTTCTTTCCTTCTTTTGATGCATTCCTTATCATCCCATCTCTTCTTCCTCCCTCCTTATCCTTTCTTATACGTCATCTTTTTCACACTATTCATTAATATTAATAATATTCATTTGTTCCCATTCTTAAATCTATCTTTCCTTCCGCTATGTTCATGCCATCCTAACCCTTTTCCCTCATTTAATTTGCCCCTTCTTCCTTCGTTCCTCCCTTCCTTCCGTTTTTGATGTATTTCTTCCTATTCATTTGTTTCCTTCCTTAAATCATTATTTCCGTGCCGTCCTTCTACCCTTTTGTCCTTCCTGTTCCTTCTTCTTTTTTTTTTTGATTCATTCCTTCCTCTATCTCTTCTTCGTCCCCTCCTTGGTTCTTCTACCCATCCCTCGTTCCTCCATCTATAAAAATCCTTTCTTATTCTCCATCTATTCATTATTATTAAGGGTATTCCCTTGTTTCCTCATTTAAATACACATTTCCCCTCCATTTCCCTGTCGTCCTCACCTCTTCCTATGTCCTTCCTTCCTTCTTCTTTTTCACCCTTACTCTTCTCTACATTCTTTCCTTTCAGTTTTTTTTCCCTTCATTTCTTCTATATCCCTTCCTTCACTCATTCCTTCCTTCCTATTCATCACTGTTCTCTCTTTACCTCTGCTATCCCTTCATTCTCTCTCAATGTCTGCTTCTGTCTCTTATATCCATCCATTATCCATCCAACCCTTCCTATGTCCTTCCACCCTTTTGTCCTTCCTTCCTTCTTTTTCATTTCAGTTTTCTTCCCATTAGTCTACCTTCCTCTCCTCCATATCCAGTTTCTTCTTCTCATTTGCCGTTCCTTCCTTCTTTGCTTCCTCTCTCCTTTTTTGATGCATTCCTTATATGGACAGTCCCTTCCTTTTTCTCTTCCCTTCCTTGGTTTATCCACTCATTATCCCTCGATCCTCCCTCCTAATCCTTTCTTATACGTCATCTTTTTCACACTATTAATTAATATTAATACTATTCCCTTGTTCTCATTCTTAAATCTATCTTTCCTTCCACTATGTCCATGCCATCCTCACTCCACTGTCCTTCTACGCTTTTCTTCCTTCCTTCCTTCCTTCCTTCCTTCTCTTTATCATTCCACTCTGCATTCTTTCCTTTCAGTTTACTTTCTATCCTTCTATCTTTCCTTTCCTCTATAACCCTTTTACCTCATTTAATTTGCCCCTTCTTCCTTCTTTCCTCCCTTCCTTCCTTTTTTGATGTATTTCTTCCTATTTTCCTTCCTCGCCCCTTCCTTGGTTCTTCTACCCATCCCTCATTCCTCCATCCTTGTCTTCCTCGCACTATTCATTCATATCAATAATATTCCCTTTTGTCCTTCCTTTCCCTCTTATTTCCCTGTCGTCCTCACTCCTCCCTACGTCCTTTATTCTATTTTCTTTTCCTCCATATCCCTTTCCCTCTTTACATTTGCCCTTTCATCCTCCCTTTGTTCCTTCTTATTTTTCACTCTGCTCTACATTCTTTCCTTTCAGTTTTCTTCCCTTCGTTATTTCCATATCAATTTCCCTATTTTCAATTTCACTTCCTTCCTTCCTTCCCCTTGTCCTCTCCTATTCTCTATCTCTCTTTTCTCTCTCTTAATTTCTCCTTCTCTTTCCTTTTTCCATCCATTGTTTTCTTCCATAAATCTATCTTTCCCTACTAATTTTTTTTATTCTACTCTACAATTGTTCCTTGAAATATTCTCCCATCCTTCTACCTTTTCTTCATTTTATAAGCATTTCCTTCCTACCTTCTTCTTTCCTTTCATCCATCCTTATATCTATCTGATACAGCGTTCTCCCATCCTAGTTTCTTTTCTTCTACTTTCCTTTATTTCAACCATCCTCCTACTTTTTTTCCTTCCTCCCTTCATAAACATGCAGAAATGTCCTGCCTATTTGTACTTCAAATAGGCAAGAGAGACCCATGTCTTTATAAGGATATAAGAAGACTTGAGTGGACTTTAATGTTTTTACGCGTGTCCCCGAACTCCTTTCTCACTTTGTATGTCCTTTCATTCCGTCTCTCTGTTTCTCTCATAGCCCGAGGGTGATGAAGAACTTCCTTGGCATGTCAGAACCCAGCAGTCACAAAATGAATGAGATGAGATAAACAGTGAAAAGGAAGACAGATAGGCCTGAGGGTCTTCTTTAGTTCCTTCAGCTGGAGGAACCCGAGCCCTTTCTGTGCTCTCTGATCTCATGCAGAGTCGTTTTTAATGAATCCTTTGCTGATGTAATTAGCAGGAGAATTGGGAGCTGAACAGGACGTTATTAAGGGATGTACAATAGAATTGCCAAGGAGAAAAGGGAGAAAAGAAAAACACAGAAATCTGTGGAAGTCTGCTTTGGGCATTAAGTAAATAAAAACCCTGCATCAAATCCGGAGAAAACAAGTCACGGTTGTGAAATCCTATCCCATAGTTATGAGTTAAAATCATAAATTCAATATAATGTCATTTTAAGGAACAATAAATGATAAATATGAGATGGAATGTAATAATAAACAATGTGAGACACTAAAACAAGTCATTCTTGTTTTATATACTATATGATACTAAGTAATGAGATACAGGGTCATAACTTTTAAAACTACAAAAAAGTCATAATTATGAGATGATTATGAGACAAGTTATAATTTTAAGATGCTAAACCATAGATTTTATATACTGTTATTTTTTTTTTTTGTTAGAACATGTGCACATGACAGACCTGTTTTTTATAACCCAAATTTATTACTTGTAACCACAAAACTATGGATTCATAGTTCACTCATATTTCATATTTATAACTTTTATACCAAACAATGATTTATCAAAAAATTACAACTTTGAATTTGAACTCTTGGGTATCGTGTAAATAAGTTGGTATTTTACAACTGGTTTAATATCTTATAATTACCCAATAACCTTATATTTTAATTATTATCTTGAAATTATGAGATCAAACTTATGACTTGATATTTCAGTTATGACTTTAAATCTCAAAACTGAATTACATTTTATTTATTAGCGCTTTTAACGATTGTCATTGTTGCAAGGCAGCTTTACAGAGTCAAACGAACTTTATGGAAGTTTGTATAAAATGTGAATGTGTATGAGTCAAAATGATCAGATAGTCGCTGAAACACAATGAAAACCCCATAAAAAACAATGCCTGTGTCTCTCAAAATTATGACTGGGTATCTAATAAATTCTCCTTGAACTTGAATTATGATCATGCATTTTACAACTCTAACTTATCTCATAATTGTTGCATGGCATTTACTTAGTAAGTATCTTAGAATTATGTGATCTCACTATATTGACTTGGAATGCAATAATGACTTTATCTCACTTAGAATCTCAAAGTTATCACAAAGTATCTCAAAATTAACTTTATAAATAAGATAATTCTCATTATCTGAGCTCAATAACTATTTCACAATTTTGCCTCAAAATTAGGATTAGGTATCCAATTAAATTTAACTAAATATTATTAAATATTTAATAACTTTGCATGTTAGATCTATACTTTAGTTATATTTACTTACCTAATTATGGCATGACACTTGCAACCATATTTGATATTATCACAAAATATTGATGACCTATAAAAAATTATAACTGGGTATTCCACAATTGTGAATTATTAACTAAAAATATGACTTCAAAGAATTTTAAAACTATAGATCATTATCACATAAGTATGGTATGATTCTTAGAGTTTTTATATATATATATATAACTTAAAACTTAATTTTAAGTAACTTAACATATTGACTTGAAAAGAATACTTATTGCAAAGTATCTCAAAATGGACTTATAATATAATATAATTATTAACCTCATAATTATAATATGATACTTAGTTTCTTAAAATTATGAGACAATATTAAAAAAATATTGACCTTGTATCTCGTAATTATTGCAAACTATCTAAAAATTTCCTTCCTAATTATAACATTTAATGAAATTATGATTTGGTACCTAAAAATTATGACTTTTTTTCCTTTTTTCTTTTCAAAACTCTGAATTTACATGGTAACAATTAAGACTAATTATAATTTAGTATCTCGGAATTTTGACTTGATATACTTATTATCACTTAGCATTGAACAATTTAGACATAATTATAACACATTATCTCATACCTATTATTTTGTATCTGGATTATTACATTCTCTCATAATTATTAGAAAACACACTGCATTTTTTTTTTTACTTGGGTTTTTTGTCTAAAAATCTTACCTCCGTCTCCAAGAAGCGCCTGAGTGCTCTTTTCTTTTTGATGCTTTTCCTCCGCACCGATACGGCCACGCCCAGCGCCACAATCACCACCACGAACAAGCTGCCGATCACGCCTGCTGCAATCAGAGGAGTCCTGGCAGATGGGGAGAAGTGGGAAATTAACGTTTATACAACCAAGACTAGACGCAACACAAAGCAGAATGGCTTCAATTTATGAATCATGTCACAACACTGACATTTCTTTATGTCGACACTGACATTTCAAGAGTAATTATGTTAAAACGTTACAGTGCTGTGAAGAAATATCTCACCAATGTACGTTCAGCCATAGCATTAAAACCATTAACATAAAAACCACCTGGGGTTTGGGTTTCGCTTGTGCCACCTGTGTCTGTCTGGCGCCATTATGGCTCACTGCGGGTGTGCTGTGGTGTCTGGCACCAGGAAGATCCTTTGGGTGCTGTGGGTTTGCAAGGTGGGGCTTCTGTGGATCCGTTAGACTTGTTTGTTTGGTGCATCCAATGGGTGCTTGATCAGATTGGGATCTTGGAGGTTTGGAGAGCATGCCTCAGCGGCCTTGGGCTTCTTCTGGTGCCTTTCTACAGTATCTCGGGAAGCATCGACTTTGACTCTTCTCAGCCGGTTGTGCTCGATTGGCTTTCCAGTGGGATTGGATCGGACTGGCTAGCCTTACATTTACATTTACATTTAGGCATTTGGCAGACGCTTTTATCCAGAGCGACTTACATTTTTATCTCATTACACATCCGAGCAGTTGAGGGTTAAGGGCCTTGCTCAAGGGCCCAACAGTGGCAACTTGGTGGTTGTGGGGTTTGAACCTGGGATCTTCTGAACCGTAGTCCAATGCCTTAACCACTGAGCCACCCCTGGCCTTACTTGGTGCCCATGATCCAGTTTATTGGTGTGTCATTGGTGACCAATGGTGTTCAGTTCACCTGCCAGTGGCAGTGATTTTATTTCCAACCAAATGGAAATGATAATGGCGGCACTGTGGCTTAGCGGCACGCCTTGCACCTCCAGCGTCCGGGTTCAATTCCCATGCAGGTTTGAATCCCGCCTCCGTGTGCATGGAGTTTGCATGTTCTCCCTGTGCTTGGTGGGTTTCCTCTGGATACTCTGGTTTCCTCCCAGATTAGGCTTTAGGAATTGGCGTTTCCAAATTGCCTGTAGTTTGTAAATAAGTCTCCTGGGATAAAGTCCAGCCCTGAATACAGGACAAAGTGTTATAGACGATGAGTGAGTGGAAATGATAATGGACTATACAGTACATTGCCGTCTTGTTCTTCTGTCATGTAGACACGTCTCCGATGCAAACGATTTCTTCTGAAGGAGCCGGTAATGTGTAATGAACGATACCTGACAAACCAACACTTATTTATAGTGATTATGAATCATTTATGTACCAGGACTACAATTTTGAGTTGATTGTTTGTCTTTCGTACTCATTGTTCCTTGAGTAATTAAACCATCGTGTGGTGCAATTAACCTCCAACCTTACGTTCATTCTGATTGAAAAAAAAAAAAAAACACCAGATAAGTTTCAGTAAACTTGGATAAACTATGAGTGTGTAGCTTCCTTTCACCACATGTGTGTGTGAGGGTGATACATAAGGACAAAGTGAAAAAAGAGAGCGTGAAAGTGTGTGAGATGTAGTTTATGGGTTGTAGTTGTGTGTGTGTGCGTGTGTTGGTTTGTGTGTCTCTACATAAAAGAGAAACACTTCCCATTCACACACTGCTGGATCATCTACTGCCGAGATGAGATCTGTCTGGTTAATTGACTATTGATCGGATCGTGAAGCTCCCATCCGTCACACGCCCACCCACAGCGAAGACACACATCGGTATTTATGATCACTTCACATGTGGGCGCATAGCGCTCGCTCTGTTACATTTACTTTAGCAACGTTTTGTATTTGAATAAAGAACCGTGTAACGAAGATGACTTTTCCTTCTCAAATCTCGATTCGGACTGAACTGGGAATTTCTCCCATTAGAGAACTTTTTCATATTCAGGAAATGAAATACTTGACAGTTCTTGATCGCTTGACTCTGTAGCATGCCTATGTAGAGGTTACGCATTATGTACTAATGGGAGCAATGTGATGATTATTGTGATTTAGCCGTGGGTTTAGTGTGTGTGTGTGTGTGTGTGTGTGTGTGTGTGTGTGTGTGTGTGTGTGTGTGTGTGTAAAATCCCAGTCTTGAACTGGAAATCCATTTGTGCACAGTAGTTAGTGGTGCTTTGTTCTCTTTGCCTCATGAGAACAGAAGAAAATGCTATCAATTTATCAAGAGTACACACACACACACACGCACACACACACACGCACACACACCAAACACAGCAAGCCATTAATCACGCAATGATGGTCGAGTCAGTGTACAACTTTCCCTCTCCGTCTCTCTCATTATGTCAGTAGACTCTCTAGAAAATACAGGTACAGAAACACCTTCAGTCCTCTGAGAGAGAGAGAGAGAGAGAGAGAGAGTGTCTGTGTGTGTGTTGCAGAAAAGAACAGCTTAGTATGTTATTACCTATCAATCATGCCGATGCAGTCCTGAAGCCTGGGCCCGGTGCATCTGAAACACAGAACAGAGAAGATAAACCAATGCATAGACAATAGAGGAGCAAATGTAAATGAGTGCTGTGATTATGTTTACACTGTCTCTCCATCCATCCATCAGTCTCTCCACCCACTCATCCAGCCACTCCTCCATCTACAGTATTCATCAATTCATCCATCCATGCACTTCCATCCATCCATCAATCCAAATTTTCAATCCAGCCACTCATACATGAATCCACCCATATATCTATTCACTTAACCAACTTTTCATCAATCCACTCATCCATTAATCCACCTAATTACTAGAGATGTTCCGATACCATTTTTCCCCTCCCGATACCGATTCCGATACTTGGGCTCAGGGTATCGGCCGATAC
>JAQMYG010000035.1:31326557-31337662 GCA_030014215.1 Clariallabes teugelsi | reverse complement strand
GACTCAGCAACGTTATGGGGCAATAAAATGAAGTCAGCTGACGACCTGAATGTACTGAATCACCAGGTTATCACATCATCTGATGGCACGTCCATCTTCCAGGACAAGAGAGGTTCTGGGAGCATGAGGAATCATGTCACATTTCACATGACTTGGCCACCATACTGGGTGCCGTGATCAAAGCTCTGTCAGGAATAAGTGATGTTATAGCTATTGTACCTACACAGTTTATCCACAATCCCTGTCTCTGACTTTCCTCATCTACTATTTTAAGATTTATTTCCTGCCGCTGTCACCATTCCCTCGATTATTGGGTGAATAAACGCAGATTTCAAAGCAAAGCCGCTTTGTGATAATGTTGTTAAAAGCTCCGTAGAAGCAGAATCGGATTAAAAGGAACTGACGAGTATTAATAAAATATCACACACACACATACACACACAAAAGCATAATAATTAGTTTTCCCCTACTCTCTAACATGTGGTGACAGTACAAGTGGAGAAAACGTGAACACCAATCCAGGAACGTCCCCACTTCCACTCCGGTGCTTGGTAAATGTGGCTCCGTATCTTTAAATGAGTCCTCTAACTGTTATTAGTGCGCTTGCGAGCCCCTTGTGGGTTGTGAAGGCAGATTACGGCCCTGTCTACCATGGTGATGTGTTGCTAGTGTGCCGTCTGTTGACACTAATTGCCTTAATGACAAAATTGCAGCAATGGGAAGTCACACAAAAGTGTGTGAGTGTGTGTGTGTGTGATTGCAGACCATGCACGAGCCTGTGCGAGTGTGTGTGTGTGAGTGTGTGCGCATATGTGTTTGTGGGTGTGTGTGTGTGTAGCATTTCCCAAGAGTAAGCAAGCCACTTGCCTTCCTGGTGTTTGTATCTGTTTATTTTATGTGCGCAGCCAAGCCTCCATCATCCTAATGGCGCTAACAAGATCCCGCTGAGCACCTGTCTGCGTTAGGCTAACGGCAGCATGCTAACAAAACCTTGCTAATAAATTACACAAACACACACACACACAGGCTAGGCTAACAGTAGTATGCTAATAGGATCTGCACTGATAAATGATGTACAGGTCAGGGTTGTCAGTGTTACGCTAATAGCAGCAGGGCAACTGACTATTGCTAATAAATCACACACGCTAGGTTTAAAAGAGCATGCTAAAAGAATTGCAGCGGGTATAGCATGTTTGTGGGAATTCACTCATTTCAGTTATGTAGTAATCGCTCGTTCACAAAGACTTGTGCGGTGGATGTTCAGTATAATCACTGATTTTGTAAAGGAGACATTTACTTAAAAATTATGGAAGGAGTCTCCACTTTCAGCACTTTGTAGCAATTAGAGGTAAAGATTTATCTTTAGGACACAAGTTTACACGTTGCACAAGAAGCTGCCTTTTCTTCTTCCTTTTCTTTTTTCACTTTTTGCTAAGATAGCTTCCTTATGCTAGCATTATCAGGCTAATATATAAACAATGAAATACCACACAGGGAAAGGCTGGCGATACCAGTGTTTAGTGATGTACTGGTACCTTGGCATACGGAGCATTTTCGGCATACGAGCTGAACCGGACGCTGCATGTACGTTCGGGAGCCGTTCAAAACTTGTTTGCATCAGTTAGCGCCAAGAGAATAAGGTATTTTAAGTGAAGACATGGGACACGGGTCCCAAGAATGTTAGCAAGGACGTAGCAGGAAGAAAAGGGAGCCACTTTCAGTTTGGTTTTTAAAAGCAAAGGCAGAAAGAAAAGGCAGTTTGTTTTGCTGAGGATATGAGTGAAGAGAGGACAAACAGAGGACCAACAATGGCAACCTGGTGAGGCTGGGGTTTAAACCTGGGACCTTCCGAGCAGTAGTCCAATGCCTTATCCAGCGAGTTACCCCAGACCCTGACTTGTCGAAGAGGCTCAACAGAAAAAGGAAGGTTCCGGTTTGCTAGGGCGCATAATGATTAGACTTTGGAGCGATGGAAAAAAGTCATGTGACCTGATGAGTCCAGACTGACCCTATTCCAGAGTGATGGGCGTGTCAGGGTAAGAAGGGAAGGACATGAAGCGATGCACCCATCATGCATAGTGTCGACTGTACAAGTCTCTGGAGGCAGTATTATGATCTGGGGTTGATCAGTTACTCAGGTCTAGACTCAGCAACGTTATGGGGCAATAAAATGAAGATAAGTCTTTACCTCTAATTGCTACAAAGTGCTGAAGCTGGAAACTCCTTCCATAATTTTTTAAAGTAAGTATCTCCTTTACCATATCAGTGATTATGCTGAGCATCCACCGCACAAGTCTTTGCCAAAAACCGATGACTACATAAATAAAAACAGCCGGTGCCGAGAGGAATCATAAATTAACGTTAAGTGAAATTTAATGTCTATTTATTTCATATTTTACTTCATTTACATGTTTTTTTTTTCTAAATGTTTTTATTGTATATGATATGCAAAAATATGATTATAGTGTTGGAAATGGGAAATATTTTCAGCTGGCTGAAATGGATTATCTGCATTAACATTATTTCCTATGGGAAAATGCATTTCGCAGATTTCGCCTTAAGAACTCGCCTTCAGGACGGATTGAATCCATATACCGAGGTACCGCTGTTTGTCTAGTCAAGAAATTTAAAAGGTCTCGTAGCTGGCAGCATGATCCAGCATGATGAACTCAGTGAGCCCACATGGTGAGGCGGGTACGCCGGCGGCCAGCATGGCAGAGTGCGGATCTGGATCTGAAGTTCTGGATCTCTCTGTGCAGCTCCATAGTTGGGCCCTCTGGCTCTGGATCACACTTCAATCTCAACCACATTAACCATATATACAGAGCGCAGTAGCATCTCTCAAGTTGTTTCAAATCCAAACCCAAAAACCAAACCCAAACCCTACTCGGGTACAGGGACTGAAAATAACGAGAGACAAAAATCTCTTCATGAAGCCTGGAGAACCGTTCCTCAAGACTACAGTAAAAATACAAGAACGTCTGTCTCTTTGGAAGCAAAATTTTAATAAATTATTAATAATTATCAGACTTTTCCATAGTCGTAAATAAATTATATATACTTCTTATGAAATAATTAAGGGGCTAAATAGTCCCAGTTTGACTTGAACATCCCTTGTTTTTTGTGTAAATATATGACATGTATATCCGTCCATCTGGTGTTTTTTGAACTGCCATTTTTAAACACCCTGAGCCCTGAGCCGAGGTCACAGAGCAGAAATGACACATTGGCAGAGAGGATGTTGTTCTGTCAAGCTTTGTGTTTCAGGAGGTGAGACAGGGGGACACGGATGCCTGCCTTCCTGCCTGCCTGCATACGATCCGTCCCCTGCTGTCGTCACAGAAGAATAAGAGAGAGAGAGAGAGCGAGAGAGAGAGTAGGAGTATTTTTTCAGCTGCTTTGATGCTTCATGCAGCACAAAAACAAAGTCTACACTTCCTCTGGATGGAAGGGGAATGAACTGAGAGTAAGAGAAGGGGAAGAAAGACATCCCTCACTCTTCACCTTCTTTTTTATGCTTTTTTTTTCTCTGGAGCTGCAGTCTTCCAGCAGAATGGCAACTGATGATGGAAATGTGTTTCCTTGAATATTTGTCTCTCTCTCACTTTGTCTCAGCCAGGCAGAGGCAATGTGACACCCGACTGCAGAGAGTCTCAGTACAGACTGTGTAGCTTCCTTTTCCCGTAACAGCAACCCTGACAGAGGATCTCTAAGTAGTTCTCAAAGTAGTCCCCAAATATACGAAAGATTTTTATTGAGCCGTTTTGGGTGATTTGGGAGAGTCACAGATAAAGGTGTAAGGTTTTTGAAAGAAGGAATGTTTTTAAGATAGAAGACTTGAGGTTTGTGCTTCCTCTGCAACATGACAAGGAGGACAAGCATTTATACTTTCATCTTTAGATCAGGGGCGTGAATCCCAAAAGTGGTACAGGGAGCCTTGGGAACAAAAACGGAACATGTCCTCAGTGTGGGAGGGGCATACTCTATTCTCCCATCAATCACGAGAGCACTAGTTACTCCATGGTGTCTATGAGCTCATGTATGCAGAAGAGGGTAGATAGCGCTGACTTTACACGTCTCGGAGAAAGCATGTGTTAGCCTTTCTCTCAGGTTGGTGTTAGTTGTATGACAGATTAGAGCCTGAATGGTGGGTGGGAATTGGTAGGTAACCAGATTCATACACTCACTCACTGTCATTATCCTGTATACAGGGCTGTGGGGGGCCTGGAGCCTATCCCAGGAGACTTGGAGCATGAGCGGGGTAAACACACATTACGGAAAATTTGGGAACATCAATTAGTTTAAACTGCATATTTTTGGACTGTGAGAGTCACCCGGAGTACCCGGAGGAAATCCACCAAGCACAGGGAGAACATGCAAACTCCATGCAGACAGACCCCAAGGAAGGAATCGAACCCGGACCCTGGGGGTGCAAGGCCACTTATTTACAATTTATACCATAACATTTATACTCTACCATTTATACAGTACCAGCATAATCTTTTCTACTTTTTTTTGTATCACAGCTTCCCAAATGAACTTTAACACAGCATGTTTTTTTTTCCATAGCTTTTTTTAGGTTCATTAAATTCCTATTCAAATTCAGTACATGCATTTCAGGCACTGGCAGAGTTCAGGCGCAAATCCAGGGAAGAAAGATCAAACCAAAATCAGAGATGATGAACAGGCATGATATCAACTGATTTAACCAAACAGATCCAACAAAGCAGATGGTCAGCATCGTACAAGCATTTACACAACCAAATAGCTCAGTGTGACTCTATGCTCGTCGTGAGAACAGATGGTTCTGCTGAACGCGAGCGAGGTAGAACAGGTCATTCGGGTCATGTGATTCATCATTCCATTGATGAAATGAGGGTTTGTTTTGTTCGTGGAAAAGTTGTGATGAAGCTAACAGGTTAAAAAAAAACGTAGTCTCTGACGCATAACAATAAGTTGTAGCATCTCACCAGTGATCTCTCGGACGGTGCGGAACACGTTGAGTTTCTCTGGGTCCAAAGCTTCAATGTTGTGGTAGACATCCCTGGCAAAAAAAGATATATTATAGCAGAGAAAGTATAAATTATTCAACAAATGTCCAGTACGTATTTATGGAACAATGGAATTGCAATCTCAAAGCCTGGTTAAGCGGAGTTCAACTTTTAATAAGCATACAGAAAAGAAAAAGAAGAAAAAAGCATGTGAAGAGGGCACACATGTGGACTAGATTTACTTGCTATCCAAAATTTATTATGTTTTTATTTGTCACAGAACATCAACATCAGCAATAAAAACAAACAGACAAAATATGAAAATATTCATATATTTTGTTTTACAGAAACCTATTGGAAATAAAATCTAATATATTTTCACCAACACGGGTAAAGTGCTTCTTTTATAAAATATATTGCAAAGATTAGGTTTATTGCTATTATGTGGATGTCTGTATTTCAGAATTGCGTGCACGCGGTGACTGTTCCCAATACAAAGGCTGAGGTAAAAGGAGAGAGAAGGAAGAAAACCTTGCTCTTGATTTATTGCTGATTTTGAGGCTAGTTTTAGGTATTCTTCGTGGCTTTTGTGATTCAATAAATCTTAGGACTATAGCATAAGTTAAGCAAGATAGCATAAGTCGAGGGGTTATGCTGTTATTTAATGGATGAATGGATGGATGGATGGATGAATGGATGGATGGATGGATGGATGGATGGATGGATGGATAGATAGGTAGGTAGGTAGGTAGGTAGGTACTTCATTGATCCTGAAGGTAATTTCCAAGAAATATCTTCCAGCCCTACCAAAACCTATGGCCACTAGGTGTGTCTGTGCAACTGCCCCTTGAGAATTTGCAGCAGTATATAATCTTTATGTATTTTAAGCTTGCTGAATTACATTTAGCAACCAAACACTTCCATTTACACTACAAGCAATTTGAAAATGAGAAATCAGCCTCCTGTGCCAGTCTTTGGACTGTGGGAGGAAACTAGAGTCACCGAAGAAAACCTACCCAGGCACACAGACCAAAGTGAGATCTGAACTCCCAACCCTGGAGACTTGCAATAATTGGCAACAGTGCTAGACACTAAGCCGTTCTTTCTGAATACTAAAATATATAGGTAAAATCACTAGATTTATACACAGATCAACTATAACTTTAAAACCTTTAACTTTAGCACAAGTTGGGTCAGGGGTAGAGTAGTGGTTAAGGCATTGGACTACAGTTTGGAAGATCCCAGGTTTAAAAACCCCATGACCACCAAGTTGCCACTGTTGGGCCCTTAAGCAAGGCCCTTAACCCTCAACTACTCAGATATAAAATATAGGGAATGAAAATATAAGTCATTCTGGTCTACCAAATGGCTAAATGTAAACTTACCCTTGTGCCACCGGGACCGTTTTGGCTTGTCTGGGGTATGATGGTGTCTGGTACATGGACAGTAGTACCAAATCAACAGAGTAGCCCCTCCCCAGTAGAAGAGCGGCCCCAGTGGCACCAAACCAAAATCTAAGTAGTTAAAGTTATAGAGGCCAGATCAACAACCTTGAACTCATGGTTGCTAAGCCACCTTGACAGCAGGCTATAATCCTCAGGGTCTTCTAAACTTTCTATCATGGCCAGCATTGACTTTTTTTCTCGGCGGTTTGTGGTGCATTGGCTTTTCTGTGTGATCAGACAAGACTGGCTGGCCTTTGGTCCTCGCAGGCATGGATGAACCTTGGGGGCTCATGAACATCTCCAGTTTATTTACTGGTATATAATTGATGATCATTGTTATTCAATTCACCTGGTGGTGGTGTTAGTGTTATGGCTGACCCATGTATCCAAGTCTTAAAGACCAAAACAAGCCAGTGGGTATGCTGTCTAGACCTCATTTAATCTGTAGAAGGTCAAGAACCCTTAACAGGTATTGAGGATATCTAGGGTGTTAACATTCCTAGGACTTATTATCCTGTAGACTTGCTGCAGTCTTGTCTGTGACCTTTGTCTAAGCGGGTGATTATTCTCATCCCGGTGTTCTCTTTATCAGGTATTAGTCTTTAAAATACCGTACATGTGTTTTAACTTAAACCTCAATTCCAATAACATCTATTGTCAGTTCTAGAATGGTCCATTAACAGATTGATTGAATAAGGGCCAAGATAGCATGCATGCATGATGTACTGTAGTGAATATCTATAAAATGCATGGACTTTATAGATATAACTAGGTCTAACTAAAAAACAGACAGCTCAGTGTTTTACGCAATTTAATAAATACATTATGTCAATTTTATTGTAGGTCTTGTAAAATCAGCAACTGACAACTCAAATTCCTTGTAAATCTGGCCAATAAAACAGATCATACTGACAGAAGGGCACAGGGAGGTGAAACGCTGGAGAGGGAGAGAGAGATGAAAAGTAAAGTGTATCTGAGAGACTGAGATTGTCCTGATAGACTACATGAACTGCAGCTGGTTTTAAGCCTTGGTGTTAAAAGCAGCTCCCACACCCCGGGGTCAGACGCAGCTGATAACGTGTCAACACAGCCCTTTTTTCCTCTTCGATGTGTACATCACTGTGCTTTTCACACTCCCTTGAGATGACAGCTTCGCATTCTAGACAAGCTAGCCTACATCTTACATGGTTTACATCAGAACCCATTAATTTTCTTTTTAAAGGTATACCAGTCCAGGATTTCTAAGTTTTAATATGATTTTATCCTTCATCCTCAAAAAATATTTACCTATGCATGGTTTGAATCAAACCTTGCTGTGTTCTCATTGCTGGTGTTGTACTTTTGGCAGGTAGGCACATTTATACACGCCTTTAACCCTTAGACCCACAGTGAAAAGTAAAAAGTACAGAATCCTGGCACTGGCTTCACTTTCACTTTTGATACTTCTGCTGCGACTGCTGTTCTCGCCAGATTCTGAATCACTGTGACTGGGTTCCAAAGCATAATCTGAGTCAGAATCGCCTACTTTTTCACCTAATATTTCAGCTGCAGTGAATCATTTACTTCTATGTGACATTTGCCACTAGACAGAAACCTACTGTATAATGCCATTTTACTACCTAAAAATCCTCTGCTAATGATTTCCTGTAAAAAAATAAATAAATAAATAAAAAAGTTCCATTGTAACCATTAGAATATTGGAATATCCATATGACATCATTTATTTATATGAGACAGCCAATCAGTGACCTGTCAACAGGGTTATCGGCAGAATGTCTCTAGGCGCCGACTTTGGGTGGCAGTGGTGGTCTAATAGTTATTATTCGGTATTATTTTTAACTTATAGGGGTTGAGATACATTTCAGCAATTGGCAGACATCCTTATCCAGAGCGACTTCCATATTTATGTTATTGTACATCTGAACAGTTAAGGTTAAGGGCCTTGTTCAAGGGCCCAACAGGGCCAACTTGGTGGTCATGTGGTTCAAACGTGGGACCTTCTGGACTGTAGTCCAATGCCTTATCCACTGAGCTACCCCTGATTGAGACTCAGCAAATGGACTAATAGTTTAATAGGTGTAAAGTTCTGTCCTAATTTTGCTTTCTAGTTCATCTACTTCTAAACACTCAAACTTCTGTAGCACGCAACATTGAACTTTTATGGCAGGTGTGTCAAATTTAAGCGGGGCATAATTACCCACTTAACTTCACCCATCCATTATTGATGCTGGTTATTCAGTGTAGCAGGATAACTCAGGGCACAAAACAGGGTATAGTCAAAGCATATGAGCATCCAATGGTACACTATGGACGATTTGAAAACACCAATCACTGCATATCCCTAAACTGTGAAATAAAACTGGAGTACCCCGGAGGACACCCACCATGCACAATGAGGTCTGGAGGTGAGACTCGAACCCTGAACCCTGGAGGTGCGAGGTGACAAGACTAAACACCAAGCCACAGTGCTACAAAGTTCTTAATTGTTTTACTTAATTAATTTCATGAATTCCACAGTGAGCGTATGAATTGTTTTTAGCCTGGCTTACATCAAGCGCACCACACAGGCCTTGACTTTAACCTGCATTACTTTCAATATATACCCTACAGTACACACAAGAAAAACATAAAAAATCTAAATGAAGATATAAAGACCATAAATGATAAAAGTTAAGCAGAATTCAGTCTTTATCTAATTCCATTATGTCTCTATCACTGTAATCTGTGTTGATATGTAGTATGGTAGTGCTCGAGATTAGCGTTATGGATTTAAACAGTGCTAATCTGTGGCAGTTAGAGAATAGCTCTTACCCTTTGATTCCCGTGATGAGGAACACCAGGTTGCCATTGATCTTAGTGCAGTTAATAAATCTGTCAATGTTGCTGGAGTCGACAGTCTGAGCCGTCTGAAGACTCGCCGTGCCGATTCCATCACATGCTGCAAGACACATACGCAAGCACACGTAAATAAACACGGCAACATTTTGAAAAGGAACAGCCACAGGGCATCTTTGGGGGAACAAAGCGATAAAATATGCGTAATATGTGTTAAATGAAGGAATAATTTCGAGCAAGTCAGTTTCAGTATTAATGTTTTATGCTAAAAATAGCAGAAGGGCTGGATCAAATCTTGGTGGTGGAGGCTGCCTTTAGGCCATATTTAGTGTTAAAATGTTGTTTGGTATCATTCTGGTCCGTGGGCATCTTGGGGGCAATTTAACGTTTGAATTAATTGCTTTTTGCAATTGAAAATGGGTACGGTTGTTGAGTGTTTTTTAAGCAGTATGGGTATCACTTGAGGGCAAATTTTAAGTTGCACCACATGGTTTTTGATGTGTTTAAGTACATTTGGTATGGGTTAATACAAATCTTTCATTGTAGAAACGCAATTCGGGACTGTTGTCAAAAGGTCATTGGAGGCTGGTGTGGTGACAATCTGAAAACCTGCTGATGGACACCAGTGGTGACAAAGGCAGTCAGGCTAAAGAATGATGCTTTCCAAGCATGGGTTGACCTTGGGATCATCTGAAGAAGCCGGATTCTAAAGACACAATACAGGCTCCCTATTTGTCATGGAAGAGTGGACTGACTCTTCACCCCTACTGGAGGGGTCATGGGATTTATTCCATCCAGTTTACAGGTGTTTTTTGTGGGTTTGGAGAAGATCTATTATCAGATCCCTTGGGGTCTTGTGGTGGTACTGCAGAAGTACTGTATATGTGTACTGAGGTTGTTATTGGTAGCACAGTGGCTTAGTGGTTAGCACTGTCGCCTTGCACCTCCAGGGTCCAGGTTTGATTCCTGTCATGGTGTCTGAGTGCATGGAATTTGTATATTCTCATGATTGGTGAGTTTCCTCCAGGTACTCCGGTTTCCTCCCACAGTCCAAAGACATGCAGATTAAGCCAATTTTGTGTTCCAAATTACCCATAGTGCGTGAATGTTGACTGGAGGTCCCAACACAGTTGTAAAATGGGAATAAATACAATGGTCACCATTGGCCTCCACGGTCCCTAGTTAGACTACAGAGGTTACTAGAGGGATGAATGGAGGTTGTTATTGCAAGTAACAAGTCCATATACAACAGGAGAGAGAGTTGTGTCCATATTCTCAGCATAGTATTAGTGGGTGTCGACTTCCATGAGGGCTGTCTCTAAGGTTTCTCTGGTCTTGTTTGTGATTTTCATGGACAAGATCTCACGGTGCATCTGAGGAAAGAAGCATGTCCGGCGTTGGGACCTCCTAATCATTCCTCTGATCTTTGCCCATGACCTGGTTCTGTTGGCTTTAACAGACCATGAACTTCAGCATGCACTTTGGTGGTTGGTCTGCTGTGGAGTGTGAGAGTCAGCACCTTCAAATCCGAGGCCATTTTCTGAAAAATAGAGGATTGCTCTTTTGGGGTTTGGAGTGAGCTCCGATATCTCAGGGTCTTCCTCATGAGTAAGGGTTAAATGTAGCATCAGATTGGTGGATTTGTTGCAGCATCAGCGGTTATGCAGGTGTTGTACCAGACTATTGCAGTAAAGAGGGCGCAAGGTTTACAACTTACCAGTCAATCTTGGTTCTACCCCTTACCTACAGTGACTTATAAAAGTATTCGGCCCCCTTGAACTTTTCCACATTTTGTCACATTACAGCCACAAACATGAATCAATTTTATTGGAAT
>JAQMYG010000035.1:31272781-31284092 GCA_030014215.1 Clariallabes teugelsi | reverse complement strand
ACACACACACACACACACACACACACACACACACACACACACACAGAGAGAGAGAGAGAGAGAGAGAGAGAGAGAGTAAGTGAGCGTGTCACTTCACCCTGTGTGGATCAGACCCGTGCTCCTGACTCCTGCGTGTCTGATCTCATGTCAGCTTCACATCCACACTGAACAACAATCAGCTTTCCAGATGATCAGCTGCATTCGTATATACTGTACATATAACATCCGCAAAACAAATGAGTTCTTGTCTGACTTCTTTGTTATAGCAGTTTCCTGACTGGCGCTCGCACTGGAGACTCCTTCCATAAATGAAAATCAAAAAGAAAAAAAATCAAGGAAACAGCAAATCAATGATTATGCACGTTTTCTCACATCAGTTTATGTGAAGTAAAAACATTTTTTAAAAAATAATCCTACGTAAGTTGTTACTTTAGATAAAGCACGTAGCTTTCCTGGGAGGCCAGTGTTTCAGAGGTGGATATTCAAAAGTCCCGGTTTGACTTGAACGCCCCTTGTACGTAAAAAATACCAAAATAGCTACAAAATTCAATATTTCCGAGAAGATCTTTCACAGAAAATGCTTCTCATCATTTTACTGAGAACGCAAAAAGCCTCCTTGTCGGAAAACGCACAGATTGATCCAAAAGTGCCGACACTGGAGACTCCTTCCATTAAATCACATTTTCGCATTTTGCATTGTGACATAACGCTAGATTGTTAACGCATTTAAAATAAGTCTTGGATTATGTAAAGCTTCAGTCATACAGTACACGGCCCGGTGAATGAGCTGCTCGTCTAATAAACAGTAGTGTGTTACATTAGAACGAGCACATTAGAGCGCAGAAAAGACTACGGTGGGCAAAAAGTACAAAACCAGAAAACAGAATAACAATTGAGACAAACCAGAAAAGGTAGGTATAGTTTGCGAATGAAAGCCTTATCTCTGATTGGACGAGACATCTGTCACTCAAGATATACAAGAAGTACTGCAGACTCGCGGGATTTTAATGTCGGATTTGTCGTTGTGTTTTCTGATTTTTTTTTTTGTTTCCGGTTTTGATATTTGGTTTTTAAATGTATTATTTTGTTTTTTTATTTTGTCATTTTGTTTTTGGAATTATTTGTTTGTGGTTTTGTTATTTTGTTTTTGGTTTTATCATTTTGTTTTTTGAATTTGTTATTTTGTTTTAGAGTTTGTTATTTTGTTTTTTGAAATTGTTATTTTGTTTTAGAGTTTGTTATTTTGTTTTTTGAAATTATTTTGTTTTCTGACTTTATTTTGTTTTTTGAATTTGTTATTTTGTTTTAGAGTTTGTTATTTTGTTTTTTGAAATTGTTATTTTGTTTTAGAGTTTGTTATTTTGTTTTTTGAAATTGTTATTTTGTTTTCTGACTTTATTTTGTTTTTTGAATTAGTTATTTTGTTTTTTGAATTTGTTATTTTGTTTTAGAGTTTGTTATTTTGTTTTTTGAAATTGTTATTTTGTTTTTTGAATTTGTTATTTTGTTTTAGAGTTTGTTATTTAGTTTTTTGAATTTGTTATTTAGTTTTTTGAATTTGTTACTTAGTTTTTTGAATTTGTTATTTTGTTTTCTGAATTTATTTAGTTTTTTTGGTTTTGTCATTTTGTTTTTTGAATTTGCTATTTTGTTTTAGAGTTTGTTATTTTGTTTTTTGAAATTTTGTTTCCTGAATTTGTTATTTTGTTTTTTTGAATTTGTTATTTTGTTTTTTGAATTTGTTATTTTGTTTGTTGTTTCTGTTATTTTGTAGAAAACTGATCAACACCTTCTCACCAATCAGAATCCGGACTATGACAGCTAGTATACTTTATATAAGTTCCAGTAAGTTCTATATTGAACTAAACCAATATTTCTAATACACAAGGGCCGTTATAGTCAAACTGGGACGAGTGATGAACTTTTCGGTGAATGAAGGCGTGAAAGCGATTGACATTTACAGAAGACTTCGAGCACAGATCGGTGATGAGACTCCTATTTGGACGGTGCAAAGTATTTAAAGGAGGCTGTTCATCCGTGAATGACGATCCCCTCGAGGTGGCTCGGAGGACACAGAACAGCAGTCGTTCCCGGGAACATTCAGGGAGTGGAACACCTGATCCGCTTGCACATTACAGAAACTCGGCTGGGAGTTACTCTCTAAGCCACATGTTTGAGAGATTGAAGGAATCCTTGGAGGCCGGTGTTTCAGAGGTGGATATTCAAAAGTCCCGGTTTGACTTGAACGCCCCTCGTACTTAAAAAAAATACCAAAATAGCTACAAAATTCTATATTTCCGAGATGTTGTTTCATAGCTCTTCTTTTTTTTTCTTTTTAATGATGGACTAAAAAATGCACAAGACAGTACTGTAGACCAAACCACCTGTCCACTTTAATAGGAACACCTGCACACCTGCAGTCGTTTAAATCAATCACATGGCAGCAGGACAGCGTGTAATATCATGCAGATACAGAGATCAAGAGCTTTGACCCGTTAGTGCACATTAAACATGATTATGTTTTTCTGAATCCAAACCCAACAATAACAACAACAACAACAACATCTGGTTTTCACTCTATAAAGGTCTATAAAATCTTCAGCTCTGGACAATAAAACCCGCACGCCGAGCAAGCTCGGATCCCTTCGGGGCTCTAAAGGTTAAACCTTTTCATCACTGTAACCATCGCTCACACGCGATCAATCACATTACACGTCTCTAGAGGGCGCTGACGAAGAGGATTGACATGATAACGTGACAGCAGGATCAAAGAGTTCAGGACGAAGAGGCTCGTGGCTTGTGGAGGCGGTGGGAGAACGAGACCGAGAGAAGGAGAGAGGCAGAAGAGGAAAGGAGAGTGAAAGAAAGAGTGGAAGTTGTATAAGTGTGTGTGTGTGTGTTTGTGTGTGTGTCTGTGCGCCTGGGCTGTGTTCCAGCTCAGAACTGCCTGAGGATGTCAGGGCAGAGAGTGGGTTCAGCATTCGGCTGACAGTTACTTCTTCTGCCAACTGCTGCCATTTACCTGTTCCTACATTACACACATACACACACAAACATAAACACACACACACACACACACACACACACACACACACACACAGGTACACGAAGATACAGCGGGAGCTCTACATAACGCGAAAGGGAGCACAGTTTTCAAAGCGAACAGCATCAAATCTTGACAAAACACACAAACAGAACAAAAAAGAAAAAGAGAGCAAGCACAGTAAAGGAAAGGGTGAGAAAATGGCACGAGAAGAGAGAGAAAAAGAACAGAAGAAAGCATGTGTGTATATCGCACACTCCTTCCCTGTGGGCATGGCTGGTATTTGAAACATTCCCCCTCGCCGCCCCGAGCCCCGTCTCATTTCTGCATTTCTGCATTATAGAGCTCTATTGTCCACTATTACTGCGAGAAACGCTCACTTCAGGTCATCAGTGATGTGACGCTCGCCATCCAGACTGGCATTTTGGGTTACATTGTCGCCCGCTGGCATCCACAGGAGGGACTGGCTAAGCGGAACAATCCACAGAGCTTGAATTATTCAGAGCCTCGGCCCGAGTCTCTTCAACTTGGCAAAACTCAGCGTGTGGGGAAAAGAAGAAGAAGAAAAAGAGAGAAAAAAAGAAAAAACACACACTCTTAGATAATAATAAAGGGGCCGTGTTCTAATTCAAAGTCTCCTCGTCTCTCTCTCTCTCTCTCTCTCTCTCTCTCTCTCTCTCACCGCCTGTTACACTTCTGATGATTGTCAGAGAAGAGGAAGTGTGTGTGTGATTTCAGTGATTAGTGTGTATTCCACTAAAATCCCGTGCACACTCAGTGAGTAAGAGTTAGAAAAAAACATGTCCAGTGTTCAGAATCTGTAACTTTTCATTCCATTTCTATTTTTACGCCACGTCTACTGTATAAAGTTCTCATTCGTCTGCTTTGTGTAAATTAGACCAAAGCCGGAATATTCTGACCTAATAGTGTGATCGGAATAATTGGGGGGGGGGGGTGGGGGGGTAAACTTTTGCTCATTTGTTTAGTAGGTAAATATTAGCCATGTAAATGCTTCATCTGATCGTTTTTCCCTTGTCAGGATAAATATATTCTCTCTGTGCACATGGGGTAACAATAGGTCCATGTGACGAGTTTCCGTTCCTGTTCCTGATTTCAATTTTCTGGGTCTGTGGATGAAGAAGGAGAACTGATCGACTTCGCATTTCATGCATAGTAAAGCATCCAGCCAGTCACAGCCGAGACTTGAACCAATCCTTGTAACCAATCCTAATGCAGAAGGCGGGATTTATCCCAAAAGATGGTTGAGGTGGAGGGATGCAGTGGAGAGAAGAGGCATGAAGGTCAGTAGGAGCAAGACTAGGAGCAAGTGGGGGAAATGTGCAGCTGCAAGTTAGAGTAGAATAGGTATGGAAAGGTGGGGGGGAGGGGGGTTAAATATTTAGGGTCAGCAATCCAAAGCAATGGGTGGGGAGTGTGATAGAGAAGTGAAATCAGAGGGCAGGCAGGGTGGAACAGGTGGAGAGGAGTAGCAGGAGTGATCTGTGGCAGAAAGGTATCGGCAAGAATGAAAGGGAAAGTTCAGCAGTGACGTCGTGCAAATTGGAGACGTCAGAACCGGAGGTGGCAGAGCTGAAGATGCTGCGGTTTCGCTTTGGGAGCGACAAGAATGGACAAGATTAGGAATGAGGATATTAGGGGAACAGTGCAGGTTGGGGATAAAGTTAAAGAGACCAGATTAAGATGGTTTGGATGTTTGAGGAGGGATGAGGGGTCTATATCAGGAGGAGAGGTTTATTTATGGATGGTGGAGGACATGCAGGAGGTTGGAGGGACCAGAGAAGATGTGGTAGACAGAGTTACAGTAGATGGAGACAAATGGTCCGCTGTGGCGACCTCTAACAGGAGCAGCGAAAAGAAGAAGTAGAAGAAGAAGGTAGCAAATTCTTTTTCACTTTCTTCCCTTTTTGTTGTTGTAACGATGTAACTGACTTGCTTGATGTGTCTCAGAAGAAGCAAATTAGGGTGAGAACAAAAGGAACATTATTCACCGCATGACAGCTGACAGGTGAGCGGATATAGCGCCAACATTATCGACAGCGACAACTCCTCCATGTTTTTTCTTGTAATACAAAATCATCAAGTTGGAGATACGGTTTATAAATTTATGCCAGTTTTCCGCAGTGAAGAAAACAAAACTCATCTCTGTCCTTACCTCACCTTACCCTCCTTTATATGTTCTAATGAAATCCTAACCGCACCATGTGTTTGCACTTCCTCTCCTATCTCACGCAGACGCCTAACAAGCAACAACCCTAGCTGCTGCTGCTGCTGCTGCCATTTTGGATCCGACTGAGGAAGAAGACGGAGGTGTGCCAGACCATTCCATGACCCAATCAGCATGCGTCTCAGTGAAGAACGAGCAAAGCTGCATAGGTAAAAAAAATAAAATAAAAAACTCACAGCCTGGGTACTTAACTCTGGCTTTTTCAGTCTCAGTAAAGCAATGGATGTGGAGAATAATAACAGTGTTCAGGAGGTGAAGAAAAGTGCAGAATGAGCAGTAGAGGTGAGTCAGGTTGGTGTGAATTTTCAAAGAAACTGAAAAAGAATAAGGGGTACCACTGCAATTGCAATAAAGAGCACTAATAGATCTTAAGCAAAAATCCCCCCGGCCCCCCCCCCCACCACCACCACCACCACAAAAAAAAAAAAAAAAAAAAAAACGTTCTTGAAGAATAATGACATAGTTTGCAAAATGACTCAGTACGAATCTGGAGAAATTACAAAACAAATAAAAAATGGTTGAGGCACGCTTTGCACCTTAATAAGCCATGAGCGGGTCAATTTAACGAGCTTCTGTTCCAGGAAAAAATGAGCGTGCTAAGAACTAGGAGATTTTACGCTTTTGCGCAGGACGGCAGGTGTAGAAGAGCCTCTGGCTACGCATCACGTTGGAAACAGAAACCCAGCACACGGTACCGAAAACACTGGATAAAAATGGCTGTGCAGCTCAGCAGTTTCTTTACAGCCTGATTTGATCTTCAGTCAAAACTCAAAGCTCCTTTCCCACACAGACCTTTATATAATTATCGGCTTGCGTTTCATGTCAGAAGTGCAACAAACTTAGACCTGAGTTGACATTTCATTACGTCTCCCTGACCCAGCATGCACGAACAGGCAGTCGCTAGCGGGATGTGAGAATGTCCGAATCAGCATTTTTATTTTTTTTTAAACACTAAGACAGTGATGGAGAAGACAGTGACGTGCCTGGTCTCATGGTGGAAAACTGCTTGCTGCTATCGTTCCTGAAAGTTCACTTCAACCTTAATTCAAGCCTTCTTGCTTTTGTTTGGAAAGGGCCTGATTTGTTTCCAAAATCTCACTCGAAACGTCTAGACTTCACTTGAGGGTGTTACATGGCCAAGAAAAAGCCAGAGTACATAAATCCTGTACTGGTATAAAAGTAAAGATTGCCTAGGGCAAATATTACTTAAGTAAAAGTAAAAGTCCTCCATTTACTGTTGTACTTGAGTAAAAGTACAAAAGTACTCATCTTCAAATTTACTTACGTTTTAAAATACAGGTCTTGTATTAGCAGAAATTCATTCTCTCTCTCTGCTTCTGAATTTACATTTAGGCATTTGGAAGACGCCCTTATCCAGAACGACTTACATATTTTAATCTCATCATGCATCTGAGCAGTTGAGGGTTAAGGGCCTCGCTCAAAGGTCCAACAGGGACAACTTGGTGGTCGTGGGATTTGAACAAGTTGTGTGCGGATTGGATGGTCCGCTGTAGCGACCCCTCGAAAGTCCAACAACTATGGTTATGTAACACAACACCATGCAGAAATATAGTGAAGTAGTATAGTGAAGTTTGCTGTAGTTTTGCGCAGAGTGGAAGTAAAAAAAAAACTAATAAAGTAATAAAACTATTCAAGCAAGGACCAGATATGCGAAGTACATATGTATTTAGGTACAGCAATGCAGAACATTTACTCATTTACCTCCCACCTCGGCTTTCTTGACTAACCTTTTCCCATTCAACTAAATAAACATTCAACTAATCGTTTTAAATGAGGCTTGGATGCCATTAACACAACTACTATACCTTGAGCTCATTTTGTCGTGAACTTTAAACCTGGTAGTTTGAATAGTTAGTCAAAGTGCAACATTAATGATCCTGAAAAGTGTTTCAGCTTATTGACTCTCTCACTAAATCTAGTGACTTGGTGTAAGGTGAGGAGCTCAGACAGCTCAAACTAAAGCCGCTGCTCCTTCACATGGAAAGGACTCGGCTGATGTGGTTTGGGTATGTACTGTAATAAGGACGCCTACCTAGGGAGAGTTTTCAGGTATGTCCGACAGAGTGAAGGCCCCACGGCAAACCCAGGACTAGATGGGGAGAATATGTCTCTCGTGTGACCTTCGAGTTCCTCTGTATCCCCATGTATGAGGTGGAGGAGGTGGCAAGGGAGAGACAGGGATGCCTGGGCATCTCTATTGCCCACTGCTGCCCATGTGACTAGGACATGGGTACGAGGTAGAAAGTGGATGGAAGAATTACCAGGACTGCCCATAAGGGCACAGTCTTATTTGCTGAAGGTACAGTAGGAATACTTGACGTGGCTTCAACTTTATACTGTAGAACTTTATGCTGGATCAACTTCTTTTTACAGTTTGTCCGCTGGAGCTTTAAGAACCGCTGATATCAATGGTTTGTGCACTAATATGGCACCAGTTTCCGCCCCTTCATTCGGCTGCATATAAACAGAAGTTACTTGATGTCTGATGAAATTAGCACATGTAGCTAATTTCCATTGAAAACAGATGGGAAATCTGATGCTGAAGCTTGATCCCGACGGCTGACACCCAAACCTTTTTGAGTATTAAGAGAATAATGTATCACATGTGAAAAATTCCATAATTAAAGGATGATGAAGTGGTGACTAAGGGGTTAAATCTTTGAGTTCAAATCCCAGCACTGTTACTGTTGGGGCCTTGAGCAAGGCACTCAAGCCTCGACTGCTCGGCTGCACTTCGTCTCAGCTGTAAACTGCTTTAGATTAAATCAACAGCCAAATGAGTTAAATATACAAGGCAAATAGGCTGAGAGTAAATGCTAAGACAAAACAAATTAACTTCTCATCACCAGCTTCCCTTTTGGCTAAACTGCTCTTGTGGTCTTAAGTTCTGTTTCAATAGCTTATTAGCTCAGGTCGAGTTTGTTAAATCAACATTTTGGGGGAGGGGGGCTAAGGGACTCCGTCACTATACTGTAGCTGTAGAGTTCTTAAAACCGATGTGCAAGCAGAAGTAGTAGTTAGCGAGTATATGTGCAGTGCAAGAAAATACAAAAAAGTTAAATGGAGTGAGACGGTTCTCCTTAGCTATACATGACGTCTTACCCAGAAAGGAGTACTGAGCATTTGATTTCTTTATCCTGCTTGCTACAGTAGGAAGTATGCTGTATGATTAATAGCTAGCTACCCAACATTCACAGCAGGAAGTTAGCATCACTCACTCACTCATCGTCTATACCACTTTATCCTGTATACAGGGACAGGTTGCAGGGGGGCGGTCTTGGGCCTTCCCAGGAGACTCAGTGCATGAGGCGGGGGGTATAACCTGGACAGGGTGTCAATCCATCGCAGGAATGCATGCACGCACACACTCTTTCACACACTACGAGCAAATTGGGAACGCCAATTAACCTAATCTGCATGTTTTTGGACTGTGGGAGGAAACCAGTGTAGCCAGAGGAAACCCACCCAGCACAGACCCCGAGGTGGGATTCGAACCAATACCCTGGAGGTTCGAGGTGATGGTGCTAACCACTAAGCCACCACGATGTGAATAATTAATTTTAAAAGTACAACTTTCAAGGTAACTACAGTCCGATTCCACGTTAGCTCTTTACCCACGTCCACAGAACGATGGACACTTTGGGAGACTGTACTGTAGTTTACATCATGTTTTCTCTACCACCAGCTCATTAGATGGACATGAAATGAAAAGCAACAAGCCTGAACCTGCAGGTTCATTAAACTGCCCATTATTATGACTTCTGCATCTGATTTAAAGCCTTGCACTTTTAATTTACATCAAACTCAATATCATACTTTATAGATTGTAGGTTTGTAGAAATATATTTGTGATTACATTGAAATGATCAAAGTGTGACACAAACATCTACAGGAAAAGAAAAAAAAATCTGCTGTAAACTACAGTGTGCTGTGTATTTATAGCCACCTACGTGTAAATATGAACAATTTAGGATCATTTTATTATATAATTTTATTTCCAAAAATGGAAAAGAAAAAAAAAACACACACATTTTAATGTTTATCCATTTATAGCTGTTTAATGTAGTGTATCATCTATGTAACAAGTTAGTGCCTTTTATCACTTACCTTGAATTAAAAAATGAATTAAAATTTAGATTAACTAATAAATATTCATTTTTAATTAATCTTCTATATTACTTATCCTATACAGGGTCACAGGAAGCCTGGAGCCAAAACCAGGAAATATTGGGCACATGACCACACACACACACACACACACACACACACACACACACACACACACTACGGGCAATTTGTGAACACTAATTAGTTTAATCTGCATGTCTTTGGACTGTGCGAGGAAACCAGAATACCCGGAGGAAACCCACCAAGCACATGCAAACTCCATGCACACAGACCCAAGGTGGGAATCGAACCTTAACCCTGGAGGTGCGCAGCCACAGTGCTAACCACCGAGCCACATAGATATGAAGCCGCATTACAGTAGAGTACGTTGCAAGGTAAGACGCACCTCATGGTCATATTTCCAAAAGAAAATGAAACACAGACATAACATTACAACAATAAGAGATTGACAAGAGAGAGATACACACATTGTGCGTGGGAAGCTGTTTTGTTCGTCCCAATCTCCCGATCAGAATTCTAAACTCTGTTAAGGACTTAAGCGACCAGGGATGTGATCTGACGCCGTGCGAATAAATGTTATTCGACAAAAATGCTCCATCCGGATAAAGTTACAATTTTGTTGTTTTGAGTTTGTATTTGCAATATTGTGTTCGGGTCGTTCATTCAACATTATCTCAACGTCATTTTATCTACCAAAAGGCATTCCAAGTTAAAAAAAAACAACAACAAAAAAAACATGGTGAAAGTCATCGCAACATTGTTACAACTTTATTACAACATTCATCCGACATTAGGGTTCATCCTGGGAGACACTGATGTCAAACTTACAAAAAACTCAGAAGTACTGCTGATCAACCAAGTAGTAGACACACAACTGAAAGCATGTAGAGCAATTTTTAAAATAAAAATGTAATTATTTTATTTAATAAAGTTTTATATTCCTTTATGTATGGAAAACTTTTGAGACACCCTGAATACTGTATGGAAGTATAACTCCAAAAAATGTTCTACTTAAATATTTTCATTTATAGTCCTACCGTACCTTTTAAATGCCTGGATACATGTGACAAAACACACACACACACACACACACACACACACAGTTTATAGAAGACCTGGCCTCTAGCAGGTTCAGGGATATTTCCCTTACTGTGAAGTTGCATGGCTCACTTTACAGAGCTTTATTACTGTCTCTTCTTTGTACTTACGGCAACATACACACACACACACACACACACACACATGCAGAACCAAGCATGATTGCACTCATAATCCCTTCTCATTTTCTGAAGTACATTTGGCGATGGATATTTTCTGCACAATAATGCTACACTAAAAAAAGCCTTGGTTTCGCAAAACTGCCTCGGAACATAAAATTTCATTTCAGAATCGATCAAATTCTCCCGCGTTTGGTTATGGAAAGCCTTGAGGCACAGGGAAACGTTTTAGCAGCACGCCCGAGCGCGATCCTATTGATGGTGGATCACGTCCGGCCAATTATGTGATTTGTTGGAGAAAATGACGAGTGAGCGCAAAGCCACGGGCCAAATTCCAAATAAACGCAGAAGTGAAATGCGTGACCTAATTAAACCGTTTTATACCTCTGGCTAACAGCGTAACCTAGAAATGTGCGCTTTCATTCGAAGGCAATGTCAGCTATACTCCCGGGTTTGACCTTGACTCATAGCTCTAAACAAGCTTCTGCCATTTTCGCTTTAGACAAGCGCCCCTGGATTTTACGGCTCTAATTCCAAACGCAATTATTCAGCTGAGCTCAGCAGGCTGTTTTTTTTTTAAACACACACACACACAAACACACACACCCGCCCTTCCTGAAACTCCAGCATGGGAATGAGAAAACAAATCAATCACAT
>JAQMYG010000035.1:31230336-31242027 GCA_030014215.1 Clariallabes teugelsi | reverse complement strand
CGTGTAAGCATTTCACTGCATATTGTACTGTGTATGACTGTGTATGTGACAAATAAAATTAGAATTTGATTTGATTTTGACTATAATGATTGAAGGGGTTATGTTGAGTCGAGTTTTTCTGCCTCCCAATGCTAAAGATGTTATGACTCCCTAATTGCTGGGCCTTTAGGACTGAAGAAGCTGCTTGTACTGAATGTTGGCTTGATTTCTTAGAAATTGCTGGACTAAAGAAGGTAGGTTGATTTGATCCATGGTGACCCACTATTTTGAGTTTTTCTATGTGAAAAATGCTGTTTTTACATGATTCTACTGACCCCTGTTAACTGGATGTTTTGATTTTATCAATCAGAATACAAAGATTCTCCAATAGATGAAAAAGTTATACACTGGCCTCAAAGTGCTGGAAAGTTATCTTCATTCAATATCTAATGCCTGAAGAAGTTATGTTGGTTTGTTCCCATGGGCTCTTCAAAGGCTGAAGAATGCTGACTCGGTGTCCTAGAGAGTTGAAGAATCTTTGCTGACTTGATCTTTGCTTCAGAGAGCTGTAGACGCTTTAGAGACTTTTTTGGAATGTGACCATGATCCTAAATCGATCTCTATGTTGCCGGACTAGAACATGAGATTTATGAGAGATAATGCCCTCTAATGGATGGAGGTCAGTACTGCGGACTTAGCCTGGGTGAAGATGATGGACGATGCTGGGGGAACTGTGGGTTCTTTTTCATTTCCTGGCTCTAGTCTGCTAAATGAGGGAGAGTGACAGGAGGAAAGATGGTCCTGCTGAAGACGTGGGTGGGAAGAGCAAGAAAATGTATCTGTCAGTCAACTGGAAAAGGGCTTTAAACATATCCTGGGCTAGTAGTAAAATAAAGTGCACACACACACACACACACACAGTCTCTCTCACAGGGGGGAAAGTAACACCACCAGGGACCAATATATTTAGTCGATGCTGCTATGGAACAGGTCCAGTTATCTCTAGTGACACTGATTGTCCATTATAACCTTAACCCCACACCACCCCACACCCCCCACAACCACATATCCACACACACACACACACATATATCCCTTTCCTTTCTCTTCCTCCCACTGACTCTTAAAGGGGAGTTACTGTGAACAAGCCAGATGACATTAATCTTTTCAGGAAGACGGGGGGGACAAGCCACCCCGAAAATGCTGCACTGACATTTTCAGAAATTGCCCCTGAATCCGAGGTGCATGAAAGGAGGAAAAAGAAAAAAAGGGGGGGGGGGGGGGGTGGAATGAAACGAGTATGCATTTTAAGTGCATCTCAACTACTTTCCTGTTAGTGCTTGTGTGTTTATCTCTATTCGCCGCCTCTGTAGCTTATGTCCAAGTATGAATTTCAGCAAGTTTCCCATGCACTGAAGAAAGAAAAATCTGTTTACTCAAGAATGCAATTATAATGAGAGTGCAACTAAGTGCAACTGTTGAACTCTGTCAGTAAGCATTTAAAATATACAGACTTAATGCAAATTAAAAACAGCATCAATTATATTCATACAGATAAATAACTAAGAAAGACGAGATGTAATGTCTTACTATAAGTTTTTTACAGAGGCAAGCGCAGGACGACAAAATGCTGGAGAAGGAAACTCATTCGATTTGCTTTCCTGAAGGCTTTGTACTTTTTTCCGACGTTCCCAAATTCTCTCTCTCAGTCTCAGTCTGTCTCTTCTGCCGTTTCTTTTTTTATTTTTTTTTATCTCTCGACTATTTATGTCCTTTCTGGTGTCAAATTAAAGTGATGGAAGCGAACTTGAGTGTTAGCTAATTGCGATTGTCAATCGGATCCCGGCAGAGCTGAGAGACATGCACTCCTGAGCACTTCATCAGTCTTCATTAATATTGAAAGGCGCAGAGGAAAATGGCTCCCTAATCGCTGAGTTCGTACGGCGGCCCCTAGAGGGCGCCGTCCTGGATCTTTCGCCAGCTCGCCACGCCGGTGAAATCTTAAACTGTACGAAACCGAGTGACTGGACAAGATACGGATGGTTCCATGGACGGGATTTATAGGTTGTGTCAGGATTTTAATGGGCATGCAGAAGGTTAATAGCTTGCTCCATGATTCCTGTTTCTCCTTGAGGCTCCCTTCATCATTATTTCTCTTTTTCTTTGTCTCTCTCAGCAGGGATTTTGCTCAAAATGGCTCTCTGCAGACACATTAGCCCTTTGCCCCAATGCAGGCATTTTAGGGCCACTGCCAGGTCACCTTCACAACCTAAAAGCGACACTGGGCACCGGGAGTACCGCCCTGTTACGCTTCCCATACATTAGCATTAATATATTAATCATTAGCATGAATGGGTTGATTTTATTCCAGGTGATGTTCAATGCTTTACTGCTGGTTCATCGTACATGTTTAACTTAGAATCTAGATTTAATGCACATTTACTGTACATAGGCACATTTGGAAGGTTTTAGCTTTTTCTTTACAAATTCAAAAAACAAACAAGTGGGGCAGAATTACAACGCAAGAGGTCAGTTCACTGTCTCAGAACCTTTAAAAGATAAATCCTAAGATTTTTTTTTTTTTTTTTCTGAAAAGAGTGGATTTCTAATTATCTGGCAGTAAAACTATACAGACGAATATGTCCTGGCTTTCTGGTATCTGTTCAAGTAAATATGAAATACGGACGCTAATATTAAACTGAGCGTGGATGGCTTTGCATTCTTTTCGAAGTTTTGTGTTCAGAGCAACTCAAAATGAAGGTCGATTTATCACAGTAAGATGTGCTCCTCAGAAGATAAAGAAGCTCCAAGATGTTCATCATTACAGACGTCATCGTTTCATGAGAAATTTTCGCTGGTAACGCCAAGCTAAACCTCATTAATGTATTTATAATGACGTGTCGTGTCAGAGCCGGTGATTTAGAACTGTAATTATTTGACTGGATCTACATTAGAGGTTTTTTTCTGCTTTATGCAGGAAAATAAAAACCTTCTGCCTGCCAATCAGAAACAAGCATCTCAGCTACCTCTATGATACGCACTAAGGAATGCATTTGAGAAAGCTTTTATTCGTCACAGTACTTTGAGTACAGTGAAATCCTTATCAAGGCATAGCCCAGATTGTTTTATATTATAATTTTGATTCATTTTTACATTCCCTGGTGCCTGATGGTCAATGCACATTTCTTTCACTTAATTTTATATTATTATTATTATTATTATTTTCAGAATAATTATTCTGAAAATAATTGTTACAATTCTAAACAAACTTAGCAAATAATTTGGTCCAACAGGATGTTGTTTTGTGTAACCATAAGTATACCATAAGTAACTATAAGTGCGCCACCTGCAGGATTATAGAGGAACAGCAACATTTTCTCCACTGCAAAAATATACTGTATAAATTAAAAATGTGTTTTAAGAAAATCGATTTTGCAGTCAGCGTGGCAATACATGAATAGCTACACAAAAGGATTGTGATACGTAACAATCTTTTTTTCCCACCCATCTCTACAAATAAGTAGCCTAGAAATGAACAAAAGAAAACAACTGATCAAGCTTTTGAAAACAGCAAGAGAGCTGTTGTACTATGCTGGAAGCAACCGTAGCAGCGAGTCTGGCCTTTGAAATGCATGCGTGATGGGAATCAGAGATTTATGGTGATCTGTTGGTAATGTATTATCAGGTGATCTTTTCATGTTATTTCAGGATATGTTTACATTACAACATGAAAATATTTTGAAATAATGTAAACATATTTACATAAAAAAAAATCTTGTTAAAACAATGAACTTTTTTCATGTTAAATGTGAAACATTATTATTATTATTAATTATATATTTTTCCTATTATTATTATTATTATTATTATGTGGCAGCAATGTGTTTCCAAAAAAAATAATAAATAAACAGAATCAATCATTCTCTCTCGTTCATGCACTCACTCACTCGCTGATTCGTCATGTGTGTGTGCATTGACAATGTTTTTTTTTTCAGGTTTTTACATGAATTATGCATATATGTATATATGTGCAAAAGTTAAAACAAGAATTTTTGTATGTTTCACGTAACACGTAAAATAATATTTTCTTGATTATTGATTTTTTAATACATTTTTATTTTATATAAAGATAATTTCACATTCTTTAAAAATATCTTGTTGAAACGTAAAAAAAACATCTATTATTATTATTATTATTATTATTATTATTATTCTGTGGCAGCAGTGTGCATTTGTAGTAATGCAAAAATAAAATAATAATAATCAATCTTTCTCTTTTACTCACTTACAGTATGAGCATGTGTTGCACCTAGACATTAAAGGTATTTAAAAATGGGCGGTCCTGGTGTCCACTATGAAATATAATCCTGTTGGCGCCCCCTACATCAACAGTTCTGAGCACCAGGTACTAGTCTCATACCAAAACCTGTTCCTGTGTGACAGTGTACAAGACAGGTTTAATGTAAATTACTGACGTGCTAACGAGCAGATGATGCATGTATATCATGATAATGGAGATGTGCAGTAAAATACATCATCTCCCAGGACACAACACAAGATGGCTGATACGAGCAGGTTCAGAGCGCATAGAAATTAAACCCGAGCACCTGATGCACACAACAAAGCAGGGAATTGTGATTTCTCAGGAAGAGGTTTCTTATTTTATTTTTTATTTTTTAACTTCATGTTAACTGAAACGAACTTCCTGTTGTACAACAGGAAGAGAAGATCAAGTATATGGTTTTACCAAATATGTGTTCCCTTTTAAGTTTCTGGTTCCTGTCTAGGCTTCTGTCTCATGATGTCTCAGGGAGTTTTCCCTTGCCACCTTCACCTCTGGCTTGCTCATTAGGGAGAAGCTGAAAAAGCTAAAAAATATATACATCTTTTACTTTATTTCCAGAATTGTTATGACTCTGTGCCAGAGACAGCCGTAGCTGGAGAGATTATATTCCTGGGTTGTCTGTCCGTCCATACGCCCTTCCGTACTTATTTTGAACGCTATATCTCAGAAACAGCTGAAGGGAATGTATTCAAAATTGGCAGAAATGTCCACCTTGGGTTTAGGATTAAATGAGTAGATTTTATTGGTCAACGATCAGAGGGCAAGGTCACCGTGACCTTGTGTCTGTTCCATTTTCATGAATGCCTTGACGTAATTTCTTCACATATTGTTTGACTCCAGGACGAACAGAGTACAGTTTGCCAGTCAAGTCGATGGTCAAGCTCACTGTGACCTCATGTTCATATGTCCAGTCTTTGTGAAGCGCCATGAGGCAATTTATTCAAAATTGTCCCAAATGTCCTGTTGGCCAGAGGAATCACTTGATTACATTTTGGGGGGTCAAAGATCAAGATCGCTCTGACCTCACGTCAATCCCATTCTTGCAAAAGATCCCTGGTTGATGGAGTCATACAATCACAAGGACGTAATTCTAATAATTTATGTCAAGCTGCTTTAGGACAATGTACACTATTAGAATCGCTATCCATTTTTTAAAAAATAAATAGAATTTTGTAAGAAGACACCGAGCAGTGGAACTGGTTTGTGTGCAAGTCACGCCAACGAAAACTTAAAATTCAGCTGGAGCTCATTGCTAGCAGAGTGATACAAAGATAAATAAAATATCGTCCCTTATTAAACTAATAATATTAAGTAAATTGGTACTTTTTAATGTCACTTTCTGTATCAGGGAGTTTCTGGTGTAAAAAAATAAAAAAAAGGGTATCAATTTATCCTTAGTGTATTCATTTATAAATCATGCCGATTAGTAAATATTTACTCCATTTTCATCACCCTGACCTGGTTTGGTTCATCATATTTATCCATTATGAATTCAATTAGATTTTCTCCAGGAAAAGTGGTAGAGCCCAGTACGTGATTAATTTTAATTGGGTTTATATTGGCCGTCTGCCAAGAGGTTTAAAAAAAAAAAAAAAAAAAAAAAAAAGTCAGGGTTTAACAGTCACCTTAACATAACTACATGCTACAATGGGCTTTTTACAGCGACTCGAGCTCATTGTTGTGCTCGAACGGGGCTGACGCCAAACGTTCACCGCGCTGACAAAAGGCACTTTGCATCAATATTTGAATACAGGAAAAACAAATAAAAGGAGGAAGGAATGTGTAGTCTTCAATTTCGCTAGGAGAGCGAAAAAATACTAATCCTTACAGATCATACTGAGCTTCATGACAAACCGTTGCAAGGAACAGAGCACGACTACGCTTGCAACCAGTTACCGAACAATTGCACTTGCCCTTTTACTGTTGCTATTAAATGCCACCGAATTTAAATGTGACAAACGTACTTTTCTGAGCCGTACTTTTCTTTTTTCGCTTCCTTTTTTTTTTTCTTAGCATGTGAAAGATAAGTTTGCATGTGAACCGTAATGACAGCTGAAGGGCGGAGTTTTTTTTAGCAACACTCCAAAGCTAAGAGATCACTTCAGATCACTCACGCGAGCCTATTCTTAGAGCGCTACTCTTAGAGACAACGCTGGAAAAACTATACAACCGGAGAGAGATAGAGAGAGATGGTGCGGTGGGGTACAGAGATAAGGCAAAGGAGGGGATGGAAAGAACAGAAGAGACGGATACAAGGAGACCAAACAGAAACAGACGCAGCAGCTCCAGGGTCACTCTGTATAAACAAGAGCATGTGACCTGCTCCATCACTAGTATTACTTTTCAAATCCATCCATTCTGTAATATACACTACATTAGTTTGTCTTTAAATATTTAGATCAGCCGTGCTGAGTGAAATGACTTTACCTTACATTAGAGGGTTGTTGTTGCATTCTTGATCCTGAGTGGTCAGGAGGTGTTGATACACTTTTCATCTTATACTGTACATCTTCTAATACATACATTTTTTCCTACAGTATCAGCTTACACAGGGACATTTATGGCTCCACCAAACAGATTAAAAAGTGTGTGTGATGGTTGATCAGGTGAGTTTATGTAACAGTAGCTACTGTACACTTACATGGACAATATTGTAAACGTAAATTGATTCCTGTGCAACATGGGCGAAATGCATAAATCTTGTGCAACATCTGTCATTTTATATATAACCGAACGCCGGCTGAATTGCGTGAACGTTCAGGAGCCGTTCAAAACTTGTTTGCTTCAGTGGAAAGCCAAGCGAAGCGAGTTTACATATTTATTGTGGGCGTTTTGTGCAAGATTTAGTGAAGACAAATCTTTTGTACCATGGGTCCCAAGAAGAAAACGGAGCCGCTTTCAGTTTGGTTTTTAAAGCAGCCGGTGTCAAGAGGAATCATAAATTAAGGTTAAGTGAGGTTTAGTTAAATTTTCATATTTTACTTAATTTACATGTCTTTTCTAAATGTTTTGATTGTTTTATGAAAGCGTGAAGGACACATCAAGAAATAATTAATTGAATTCATTTTAAACGTTACAATGGGCTTTCCAAGACATTAAATATAAATGTAAATGGATAAAAACTATGACAGTTCATTTAAAAAAATGACTCTTAAAAAAATTTAAAGTTTTCAGGACTAGCCATGCTAGGAGTTCATATGCATAAAAGAGTTATTTATGTGAAAAAAAATCACAGATGTAAAATAAAATGTGACAATGAGGAAAAAAGAAAAAGTAGAAAAACAATAAATTTGTGCAAAACTGAAATGTAAAAATAAAAACATGCACTATGTGAAAAATGACATGCCAAGTATAAGGAAAGGTTTTTTTTTTTTTTCTTTTTCCACTTAGTAGTATTCCAAAAAAAAAAAAAAAGAGCAATGTCACAATAGATTAGATTTGTGCATATTATCCGACTCAGCTCCTCACTTCATGCTGTTAAAGGTAATAGGATGTGACGGAGCTGTCGCGGAGAGACTTGCTCGACTCTCTTTGGTTTGTGTTTCCCCCTCAAAAATAGTGATCTTTTAAATCAAAGATGCAATAATGTCAGACTCCCTACAGCGATCCTTCTGTCTGCTAAAACATAGATGTTCACTGATCATAATTAATGCTGTATTCTCGATTTCCTTCCAACTTTTGTGCTATTGCTAATGGTGGCACCGTGGGTAGCGCTGCTGCATCAGAGCATCACGAGTCCTGGGTTGATCCTGAGCTCGGGTTCAGCTTCTGAGTGTTTGGATGAGTTCTCTGGGTTTCCCATGATATGGAGGTCAAAGGACACTGTTTATAGATAATTATTGGGTGTGTTAATGTTGACCGGAGGTCCTTCCATGGTTGTAAAAATGGGAATAAATACAATGGTCATCATTGGTCTTCACCAGTCCCCAGTCAGACTACAGAGGTTCCTAGATAGATGGATGGATAAGATCTTCTAAATACAGTTTAGAGCTGAGACTGGACGGCGATTGCTTTTCAGTGTTGTACAAATGTAACGTAGTGAAAAAAGTGAAATTAAATGGAATGTGACGTTGCATTCAAGTTTATTTCTTAATTTTAAAAAAAGCAAAACCCAGAGTAAGGGGAACAAATTTAGGGTAAGGGAACATGTTAAAAATGTTAATCTATACCGTGTGCGTACTGCATATGATGTTCCACCAAGTGCTACTGCTTTCCTATTTGGCACGTATTATTCTCTGTACAAACCTACTTGTTGGTATCTTGAGTGTTTTTCATACCAGTAAGACCTTATCGAGAATTGTTGTGTTGTGTTAAAAGGGCAAAAAAAAAAAAACCTTGCATTTAGATACCTTTCTCTCCGGACAAAACCCCCATACCGATGAAAATCCTCGCTCGGCGCATGCTATGAAAGCTAACGCGGAAGCGTATTGTTCCCATAAGCACCCTGCGGAGATAATCGACCGACAGGATTGCACTTCGAGACACGTCGGAGTTGATAAACCGAAGCTAATCACGTCTTAACAGCGACACACAGGGCAAACGGTGCCCTTGTGTCTCCAAGCAGCAAAACCGCAACATTTCTGCGCCGAGCTCTGACACGAGGCACGTTTTTGCATGGGCAGCCGCTGGACCATCGAGGTCTTTTGTTCTGTCTTGAGGCTGCCGGTTATAGCAGGTTAATTGCATGTGCTAATTGAGAACACAGGAAGCCAAACTGCAGGGAAAGAGGCCAGAGTGCTGTGTGTATTTTTGGCAAGATTTTTTTTTTTTTTCCCCTTTCTTTCTTTCCTTTTTTGAAGACATTAATAAAACACTTCCCAAAGGCTCCGGTGTTTGGTGTTTAGGGAAAACTTCACCTTGAGGAGGAATAGAAGGAGAAGGCGAGATATCTCCCCACCTGTTCTCCCTGGCTGTCCCCCGGGTGATGGAAACTGAAGTTTTATTTTTTAAGATAGCCCCAGATTGATGGCTGCCTCCCAAAAAGCCAGAGCAGCTCTGGTGTTAAATGGAGTCCATCTTCCTGACTGCCTCTAGGGCTGATGAATTAAACCATCCATATGATTAAGATCTGTAATTCAGCCCTCACAGCATCTCTAGACTTCTCGTCCTGGGTATTTTTGCTCCGGCCCTGCAGGCTGGGATAGGTAAGAAAAGAAATCCTTTCTCTTTTCCTTAATCTAAACTCATGCTGGTCACGCCACCTCTTTTCGTGAGAGTTTTTTTTATTTATTTATTTTTGCCGTGTGCGTGAGTGTTATCCACAGCCCACTTCAAGTGACCCGCGGTCTTCCATCGGAGCGTAAAGCGCATTAGCCGAGGCTCAAACCTGCTCTGCTTCTGCAGTAGTTAATGAGCTGATGTGTACTTAATTAGTTGCCATCATCTGCAGGCGGAAACTGTAAATATTTCCATTATCGTCTCATCGCCATTAGGCAGACAATTAGAGAAGAGCCTGGAGTGAGGAAAGATAAGACATATGTGACACTTTCAGGCATCCTTGGTCAGGAGTTTCAATCGTCTGTTTGCGTAAATGCTGGATTTTATTTGTTTGTTTGTTTAAATTCATTTTGATTATTTTGTTGATTTACTTTTTTTTTTTTTTTTTTTTAAAGACAAAAGTTCTCTTGGTTGTCCAGATTTTTCTTTCTTTTTTAATAAAATCAAACTAAGTCTGCACTTTGAGCCTTATTTATTTATTTATATTATATATTGCTGATTTACTTTTATTGATTTATTTAATTGTTGAAAAAAGAGTTCTTTTGATTGGCCAGGTCTTTTTTTTTTTTTTTTTTTTAATAAAATCAAACTAAGTCTCCCCTTATTTATTTATTTATTTATTTATTTATAAAAAATATATATTATTTGTTTATTTATTATACAAAAATAAAGTTCTTAGTTTTCTAAATATTTTATTTTTCCAAATAAAAAATGAAACCCAAGTCTGCACTGTAAGTACAGCTTTTCTTCCTATCTTTTAAACAACAACATTTCTAATACGATCTGTGAGTTAAAATTTGTTATCATAAAAAAAAAAAATGAAAGAAGATCTATTAGGCAAAATACAAATATTCCATGTTGCCAGTGTGTTATATTTATTGATTTATTTACTTGGGAAGATTTTCCCCTATTGTGACCTCATCTAAGTAGATCCCCCTCCTCTGCCTTGTTTCTTGTAATGAATAAATAATTATTCATATGTCTTTATGATCATTACAGAACAGTGAAATGATTTTTTTCGCAGGCTAACTTGGCAGTGCTGAGGCTTGAACCCCCAAACTTCCGATCAGTAACCCACAGCTTTAAACGATTGAACCACTACTACCCTAGGTAGGTGAAACAGTGCCATTGGAGGAGGAGTGAGATAAAGGTATGTAAGTATGAAGTATGGAGAAATGCATTATTTGAGGGGTTATTTCACCTGAAGCATTAACACACACACACTTTGAGGGAGCTCTGAGACCTGTGTTCACTAATTAGTCAAATATGGGACCTTGAAACCAAACATACTGAATATAGAGGAAATATAAATGGTAGAGTATCACCCCACGTGATCAAAAATATGAAGAAAAAATATATACAGGAATGTGTTACAAAAATATGTACATTAAGAAAAACAGTGCATCTCTAATTCTAACGTTTTATCTCGCATACTGTACTTGATTTAAACAAGTTTCTAATTACCACAAGGCGTGTTCAAGTCAAACCGGGATTTGTGATGAACTTTCTGGTGAATGAAGGCATAAAAGTGATTGACATTTACAGAAGACTTAAAGCACAGAATGGTGTTGAAACTCATTTGAACACACACAAACATTATAAAGAAAGCTGTACGTTTCTGATGATGACGATTCCATCTCAGGTGATCAGTGTGTTCAGTCGTTCCTGTGAACATTCAGCGAGTGGAACGCTGATCCTTGAAAATCAACAGCACCAGGAAGAGACGCATCTGTGTGTGTGAACTGTACACACAATCATTCACCAACACCACTTGCACATTACAGGAACTCGACTGGGAGTTATTGCCACATCCCCTGTACAGTCCTGACCTCGCTCCAAGACATTTCTACATGTTTGGGTTGTTAAAAGAGTTCCTGGGAAGCCAGCATTTCAGATGTGAATCAGACTGGCAGTCCAATCATGGACTTTCTGCCTTGATGGTATTCAAGGAATAGTGAAACACTGGGATGAAAGTAAATGCTGATTCTGACCAGGACTATACTTCGGGAATTATGTAACATGTTTAAAACCTGCAGCAGAACACTGGAAAAAAAATGATTGACACATAACCTTTGTAAGAGCCATATCACATTTGTTATGTAAGATGGATCTGTAGAATTTGTTGTTGTGTTTATTTGTTTGTTTTAGTT
>JAQMYG010000035.1:31209504-31220530 GCA_030014215.1 Clariallabes teugelsi | reverse complement strand
TAATTTGGTTTACGAGTGTTTTGGAATACGAGCCCACTTCCGGAACGAATTATGCTCGTAATCCGAGGTTCCACTGTGTATATATTTATAGGCAGAGTTCACAGGCTATCTGAATGTTTTTTTTTTCTCTACTGTCACTCTAACTGTAGACGATGGTGGCTGAATGGTGTACTGCAGATATAAATCATGACAACGGTGACACAAATTAAATCTCCTGCAACCAAACTGTGGACCATGACCCGGGGTTTAGGTACCAATGAACCAGAGAAGCAAAACGATCCCCATCATCAACAACAATCTTCTTTAAAGATTGTTTTAGACCTACACTGGCTGTAAGATTTAATCATTCATTTATTTTAATTGAACAAGATTATCTGTTCAATTAAAAAGTCCTGCCTTGATTTTCTGTGTTTCTTAACAATCATAGATGAGACCGAATTTAAGTGAGCAATCATAATGCAGATAGCAGGATTTCCTAACATCACACAAACTTTCTTTCAGAATCATGGTTACAGTTTTGTTTATAATAATTCTTTTAATAATTAGGTATCATCATTTAGATGCAGTGCCGGTCCCAAGCCCGGATAAAATGGAAGGGTTGGGTGAGGAAGGGCATCCGGCGTAAAACCTGTGCCAAGTTGTTGTGCGGACCAGATATTCCGCTGTGGCGACGCCTTGCCGGGAGCAGCCGAAAGACCAACAACAACAACAACATCATTTATAAATCACTGTGATATGAGGCGGTATCAAAAAGTTTCGAGACAAGTTTTGCGGAGATCCAGTGCAGATCGCAAAAGGTACTTCACACGCTTCGAAAAAGAAGACTTCTAGCACATATTCCAGAAGCGGCAGGAACGCTAATTCCACACTCAAACGCGTATTAAAAAATATATGTCCAGCGCCATCTGATAAATTTTGCGATGAACTGATGATTGTTTTTTTCAAGGTTGGTTTTTTATGATATATAAGTTTTCCATTAAAATTTCAAAGTAGCACTTTTCTTCCGATTGTGATGCAACAAACTCACCTCGAGCTCGGCCAATTGCACCTGTGAAAACCCCATTAAAATCCCTTTAGTATTTTTGACGTGATGCGTGCACAGACAGACAGACAGACGAAAATTCCAAAAACCATCTTGATGTGTTCTATTACTCATATCTCACGTCCCCTCAAGTTATTTTTTCACAAATATCTTCAACACGCATATACTGTACATACTATAGATTCGACAGTGTGCAAACAAAAAGTACTTTCTTGTATTCAGAGCTAATCTCATCACTTTTTGATACCACCTCCTAAAACATAAATGTGCTTTAGACTGACACTGAAGTTTAATGATGAACACATATTGTGCTAAACTGTGTTAAAAACACGCCACGCCTCTGGGCTCGAGGTTTCTAACTGCTGAATTCTTTGAACCAGTCGTACCCAGACCCAGATATATTCTCACCATCTCTCGACCGAACAGTAATGATACACTCCCTGCTATTCATATTTAAACAACTACAAGTGCAGCTACAGAGATTCTGGCTGGAACAAGCTTGTCTCAGCACCCTCAGGACCTCACACTGATCTGAAGCTAATTATTCTAGTAGTTTATCCTTGTTTCTATCTGTACTGACACACACACACACACACACACACATTTCTCTTACATGTTCTTTATCCGACTTTTATACTCTTTATATGCAGTAGACAAATGGACAAGCCACCTTGGAAAATCCAAAATGCAGCTTTAAGCGCCCAGTAGTGCAGCAGGTAATTATTCCAAGTCATGTCTCTATTTATGAGCACCGCTGCTTAATCTGTTTCCAGACAAAACAGGATGAAAGCTCCATCTCTTGAGTGAATCTCCACACACTACAGCAGGCACGGAGATGTCAGCGTGGCACCGACGGTTTTATTTCTTCTTCTTTATTCCAGAAGAATCGTTGTCTCGTTGTCTGGTGTTTGTGCTTCTTCTTTTTTAATGATTTCTTTTTTGGGGTATCATCTCAGACACGATGCATCGAGGCAATGAATCATAAACCTATGTTGTTGTTGTTTTTTTATTGCATTTAATTAATGAAAAGATTATAAGCCTCGGGTATATATTGAGAAATAAATAAATAAGACGTGGAAGGAAAAGATATGTGCGCGCATACAATGCATGAGACAGAGACGAGTTTGCGATGCAGGTGGTAGAGGCGTTAATCACCTCATTAACGGATAAGAGATTTTCTTCTGCTGGAATCCCACAGGATTTACGAAGTCTCAGGTTTTACGAAGACCTCAAAAGAAAGTAAAGACACTAAATAACGGCAGCAGGTTTTGTTCAGGATTTTGATGGCTTAGGTTGTCATGCTACAGTACGTACATGCTATTTTCAAGTTTTTAAGTTACTAAGTATAAAATGTCTGTTTTTCACTAGATTTTAAACACAAACACTTGGCTTTAAGAACAGTGGACAGAAAATGTCAAGTGTGCAAACAGTTCACTTTTTTGTTTTTCATTTCTGTCAAATTTAAAGATTTAAGGACGCAAACTTTATCATTCTGCAAACGCAACAAAGCTGTGATTAAACAGCTCGAGTTTACTTAAAAGAAAAAAAAACACAACAGTATAAAATATTAAATGATTAAGAAATATTAAGGGTATAAAACACCAAACTACAATAACACACAATGCCACATAAAATCAGAGACAATTTTGAAGTGAAAGAAAAAGACTAATACTGTACACGGCGATACAGTAATAAAGAAAGTGTTATGATTTTCACTTTAATTACAGAGAATCTAGTTTCATTGAACAAACTGAATTTCCACACTGATTATCCTGCTGTGGTTTAAAACAGCACTTGATGCAACTATTATTGCATCCACATTTTATCCTTTTTCTACATTTATTTGCGTGCATCATTTATTAAATTAACATTATTTCTCAATCAAATTAACTATTTGCGACAAGTCCGTGACTTGATGAAATTTACATTTACAGAAGACTTCAAACACAGTATGGTGATGAGACTGTTAGCCGCAGTAAATCATTTGAACGGTGAAAAATATTTTTAAAAAGGCCATACGTCTGTAAATGAACATTCAGAGAGTGGAACGCCTGATCCTGGAAAAATCGACAGATAACGTGTCACAATCATTCACCAGCACATTACAGCAACTCAGCTGTGGGTTATTCCCCCATCCCCCGTACAGTCCTGACCTCGCTTCAAACTATTTACACTTGTTCCTGGGAGGCCGGCGTTTCAGACGTGATTCTGATCATTCTGCTCCGACTTTCTAAGAAAACTTTGTCCCTTGATGATATCCAAGCGTTCTGTTATTCTGCACAATCAAAAGTCCTGGTTTGACCTGAATGCCACTCGTAATACTGCTGTTTTTGTTCATTTTCCATATTGTAAAGCAGGACACATTGTCCAAACACTTTATTTTCCAAGTCTTTGAAATAACCAATGCCATTAATTAATCTGCCTTTTATTAAATGAATAAAGCAACCAACCAAAGAAACAAACAAAGGGATTGCACAATTATTGAATACTGTCGTGATTATGCGTTTAATTTCAGACGATAGCTAATCCTCTTGACTGAACTTACACACTTGCATGAACATGAATAGCATCTGAAGTATATGCATGCTTCATTAAATAAATTTAATAAAAGGTTATTTTTATTTATTTTATTATTTTTTTGTCAATGTTTTCTATTGAGCATCATTCTTCTGCACTGGATCGCATATGGCTGGTTCAATTTCATCCTCAGCTGTGGCGGGTTTAATCAAGGGAATCGCTCTCTCCTACAGTACCTCTCTCTCTCTGTCATGCAAACACACGCCCAGACAGTCGTCACCCCATCAGTGCTCTTCTCTTAGCGTGCCCTTAGTGTCGCAGGTGATGTAAGTACCCCAGGTGCTGCTGACGCTACCAAGGAAAGGTATTCCTTCAGTGCCAGACAAGCCTCAGATCATGACTGAGTACAGGCCGAGATAGCCAATACTTCACCACAGGATCCTCTGGGAACTGCGTGAGTCTGGCATGTGCTCCATTTGAGAAGAAGAAGAAGAAAAAAAGTTTTAGAGGAAGAAAGGGAAAAGTGAAAGTGTGAGAGTGAGAAGCTTGGAAAGCTTATTCACCTTGACATGGAAGGAGAGCACACTGGTCCCACTTCTAATCTAAAGATAATGGCAAAGCCATTTCTCTCAGCCTCTACCAGGAAGTGTCACCACACACACACACACATATATATAGACACACACACACTGGTTTCCATCTTCTGAATTTCGCTCCGCGCTTACAGTATAAACCATCGTATTCTCCGAAACCCGAGTCTCATTAAAGGCTGTTACGGTTTCTTCCCGTTTCTTCAAGTTTCATTTTTATGCTTCTCGGCAACAGAACAAAAACAGAAAAAGTCGCACATGTTCAGAGACAGAGATACCATTCATTCATTCATCTTCTATACCGCTTTATCCTCTATTCAGGGTCGCGGGGACCTGGAGCCTATCCCAGGAGGCTTAGGGCACAAGGCAGGGTAACAGAGATACCAAATAACCCTAATTCCTTTAAAATAAACCTCAACATTACAGCGTTAATTACCGAGCTCGGGCAGAAAAACACAGGCTCCATTCCAGACTCATCCTGTTTAATCGCGCTTTTTTTTATTGGTTTCATTCGAGAAACACACCCCATGCAACAGATCAATCAGGCAACACGTCCCTCTGTTAGGAAACTCGATACGTAGCACGCAGCACAGAATGGTTTCATCAGCGAAGCGTGCTGAGTTTATCGAACGCAGATAAAATCACGCATGGATCTAACTCGTTTACTGGACCTGCAGTGATGATAGGAAAGGTCACGCCGATATCTAGCGGCTCAGCAAATTAAATAAAGTCGCAAATGTCACTTCTTCAAGTAAACAACGTCGAGAATTTCTGCTTGGGAAATGGACAGAGTAGTAACACTTGAAACTGTTGGTAAACTCTAACCGAGTATTGTGTGTTTTTACAGTTACCGTACGCGGGTTCAGCACAGTGTTCCCGCTAACTTTCTGTACGGAAAAGTTCGGGAAGCTAATTGGTAATACGCTAAGCTGATGAAACCATTCTGGATGCTTGTCGTTTCCTGTAGCTGATGTTGTCCTACGTGTCTTGGTGAAAGCGGTGCCAATTTACGAGCAGCGAGCGGGTTTAAGTCAGGAGTTGTGCCTAGCATGTCATGTTTATCGCGCACTGTGAAGAGCAGGGAGCGTAAAAAGAGAAGCTGTGCATGATGTTAGCCAGCGCTACGACTGCTACCTTCAAAGTATCTCCTCCACACAAATGAAAATAAATAAATAAACAAACAAACAAACAAATAAATAAACAAATAAATAACAGATGAGTGAAAGAGCCTTTCTTGCTAGTGGTGTTTTTTTTTTCCGCCTCAAGTAACAAACAAGGTAATGTTTTTAATGCTTTATTGTTTTTTTTTTCACCAATACATGTATAAATATATGTAAAAATGAATAACTAAGAAATATATAAATAATAATAATTTTAAAAATTACTAATAGGTATAATAGGCCTTTTTGATAGTGTCCCCCCCCCCTTGTTTTTTTTCTTCAACAATGTAACACTTTGTTTTTGGTCAATAAAAATGTATATTAATAAATAAATAAATAAATAAATAGAGAACAGACAGGTAAGATTAAGCTTTTCTTACTAGTGAGGTTGTTTGTTTTTGGAAAATAAATAAATAAATAAATAAATAAAAATAATACAAAATAAATACATAAATAAATAAATAAATAAATACATAAAAATAACAAAATAAATACATAAATAAATAAATACATAAAAATAATACAAAATAAATACATCAATAAATAAATAAATAAATAGACCACTGTTACTTATGGTGTTTCCCTCCTTTTTATTACTTTGGTTTTATTACCAAAGTAATAAATGTATAGATAAATAGATAGATAAGGTAGGTATTATCTTGCTAGTTTTTTCCATCAGGTAAAAGTAATTACAAATAAACAAATAAATGCATTAATTAATTACAGACAGATCTGATCAGCCTGTGGTGCATGAAGGAAGAAAGGGAAAATGATCAAACTTATTAAACTCTACACAGTAAAATGCATTATTCTTATTCTTCCTATTACTTTTTTTAAATTATTTTTTTATTTATTCATTTATTTTTAATGAGAAAACATAATATATGATCCATAATAAATTAAATGACAAAGCATACGGAAAAGTTACATTTATGGGCGGGGCTAAAGTTCCTAGCTTTTATGACTGCTACAGTATAAACGTATGAAATCACACACAGGAGTAACTGTAGCGGTGACCGTTATACACGTCTAACACTCGTTGAGAATTGTACTCTACATGGCCCGAGAGTCCGAGTGGCTTCTCACGTTGTCTTCTGTCATTTAGTGATAATAAAGCGGTACTGCTGGTACTGTCTGGTCCCCAAAGCAGCCTTGGCTTTACTGTGTGATGCGACTCCACACTCCCCACACGCACATTTGAGACAGTGGAGAATGATTCAGTGAGTCATTTAAGGACAATTACTTTAGAGATTCTCACTGAGACATTAATACACTCCCTGTTGTTATCAATCACAGCTAAAATTACAATAGAGCAGGGTCTTGTGAAAGGCACGAGACAGGAGCTGCTCGTGTTATCTCCGCTCTGGAGCTGATGATAAAACTGAAGTGCGGCTATTTCCGACAGCAGGCCAAGTTTATAAGGCTGACTTTTATAGACAGTTCGTGGTAGTCGCTCCGGTCGGTATTCCAAACTTAGCTGCGCTGAAGTGCTGCGAGACCAGGTTGGCAATATTACCCACAATTCTCTCTGGCTGGCCGTCCTCTGACTCACTCAGCTCACGATGACCATATGTGGACGCTAATCGCCGCTTCTAACCCCTTCGGTCGGTACGCGACATGCACTGACCGCATCTGAAGTTTCATTACCCATAATCCCACACAGGCTTTTCTCAATCCCAGGGTGTTTCGGCGAAGAGTGTCACAGGACAGAATTCGCTTCTGAGAGCCTCGAGCCGATCCTGAAAGGGATCTGAGGGAATGAGCTGTGGGTTTATCTCGGCTGAGCGCAGACAGATTTAGGGAGGGGAAAGAGCAGGAACTGGAGGGAAATCTTTCAGCTTGAACACTAAATACTGTACAGAGCTCAGTCATTTCATTCTTTATTCTTTCTAGCAATGATTAGAATGATGGCGATTGTGTATTGTTTAAGAACTTTAAGGTCAGAGGTAGCTCAGTAGGTTAAGAGGGCAAACCCCACAATCACCAAGTTACCACTGTTGCGCCCTTGAGTGAGGCCCGTAACCTCTCAGGTGTATAATGAGATAAACATACAGTATAAGTCGCTCCGAAATGCCGTAAATATAACTTGAGTATAAACTCATGAAAATCCCTCCCCACATACAACACCTTACTATTATACAGTATTAATATTATTTATTTATTTGGTGGCCAACAAACAAAAGTAAGTGTTCTGTGTTTTTTAAGCACAGAAAGAAAAACCTCAAAACAGTGAGTGTTTAAAAAAGCTAAATCTACAGGACAATATATCTTCAACCTGATTAAAATTACAGCCGGATGTCTAGAGAGAGCTGATTGGCCAACCTCTCTCAGAGGGGAGGGATGAGAGGTACTTAGTGCTCCCACATTAATCACGGCTCTACAGCCAATCAGGGGCGTCTGTGAGCTCGCGCACGCGGAAGGTGCAAATAGCGCTGTCCTCCGAGTGTGTTACGCCGCCACTAACGGTACATGAGCGAGCAGTTTGAAAAGAAGCGGTCGGCTGGCGTCACGTGGTTCGGAGGAAACTCGTGATAGTCTTCGGCCCTCCCGGCTGAATGGTAGCTGTAGCTTTAATGTGGGAGCCCCCTAGTGACGGGGAGGAATTGAACACGAATAAATTAGGGAGAAAATCAGGAAAAAAATCCCCCCCCCCCCCCAAAAAAAAGATTGTCCTTCACTAGGGAGAAGGGACCTGATTGTTTGAAACACCTCATTTTAATCATTAGCAGGTTTTGTCCATATAGTGTATCTTTCGAGACAAATCCTGCCTTTTGCATTATGATTGGTTAGACAGATTTTACATGTGAGCCAATCAGTGCTTCTTCCTCAGCCAGAGATCCAGTGGATGAAAGTCTGAAGTAAGAAAAGTCAGAAAAGGAAGCAAAATGTCCTTCCTGAAATCTTGTCACAACCCATGTGGGGCGAACATAAGCTGGACGAAGATAATTATTCTGATAAGAGAGAAACGATCAGATCAAGTGTTTACCAGGCTTATATTGGACAGATTGTTAAAAGTTTACCCCCGTTCTCGGGTCTGAATTTTCTGACCGAGGTGTTTACATGATGCACTTTTATTCCAATTATTAGTGGAATGTTAGGATCCATGTAAACGCAGCTAGTGTAACATTTATGATTGCGGTACATGACAACAGGCCATTACTGTTCCCGGTTATAAATACACATCCATAATGACAAACTGTAAAGGTCACGGCTGAATCTATATTTGTAGAAAAAATAAGAAGAAGGTAAACACATTCAGTAAGGGTGTAGCAAGTACGGGGTTGCACAGACTGCGAGGATGTCAAGTGGCTGGGGTAAAAAAAAAAATGAGCCAAATAGTAAAAAAACAAAAGAAAAAGGTCTATTCTGATCAAACCCACCAAATGTGGATCGAGTATCATTTTAGCCATGCTTCACAGCACTTAATAAGTCTATGCATGCTCGTAATTCCATGCATCACTCTGCTTTACTAGCTAGGAAATCACTAAGAAAGCCTGCACCAACAACTAAGCAATCACCATGATTCACAAGCCAGTCGTGATCCATGGTCCTCTCCAAAGGGATGCACTGAGAAGCTCTGCATGATGTTTGCTTACTGAGACAGCTTAAATAGCTAACCGTAATTGAGATACCGTTCTCCGGTGCCCAATCCACCCAGCTGGACCGGCGAGACAGAGAGCTTCCTCTCAGCAGGGTTCTCGAGCCGGAGAGCCAGAGAGCTCAGACTCCACTTGCACAGCTGCGATTTAAGCTTCGGCACAAGGACGAGTATGCGTGCTGACACCACAGTTTCCTCATCACAGCCCACTGGGGCCACAAACCCGTTTTTGGGGTGTCCGTGTAGTCATAAATCTGTGTTGTGTACTAATGGGTGAAGAGGAAAAATGAAATAAATGAAGAGTTTAAAGTGTACACACTCCCACTGGGAATAACGTTCACAAAGTGTAATGGGATTAATGTTAGGTGCTGAGGTTTGGTCTTTGAGAAGCAGGGGAGGAGAGAGTTAGGAGGAGGATAGAGGGGTTAATGGAAGCTTATGTTCAGTTAATAATAATAATTCAATTAATTTCATCGATAAATGAGTTTTTGATTCACACTTATGAAATTTTTTTTAGGTAAACTTGTAAATAATAAATTGTCTAGAATTGCTTAGAAATATACTACATCTTTTGGAGAAAATACAAACTGCTTGAATCTTTGATAAATCCTCGTGTTTTGTGAGAGTATCACCGCCTACTGGTCTGGAGTGTAGAGACGAAGATGATGAAAAAGATGAACTCTGTACGAGACAACGTTTAACCAATCAACAACACAAGTCTGCAACATTTTAGTGATTATTAGATAGTTTTGGTAGATTTGAATACTTATAGGAATATAGCTGCTTGAGACAAATCAGACATCAGAAGTTTAGCGCTATTGAATCGAATCGATAACCGCAATGCAAAAAAATAAATCAAGTCAAACCGACAGTCTACTTCTGATTCACAGCTCTAATTATGTCAATATCTAGAAGATTTCCAGAATAAGAAATAAAAACATCCCACAATGCTTATGTAGAACCTTGAAAACATTTTTTGTCCGAATGTCAGTGACGTCCAGATTTAAAGGCAAAAAAAAATAAAGTCTTATGTTTACATTCAAATCTTTTAAACATTTCTACTATATAATCACTTAACCACCACAACAAACTTTTCTTTTTTTTTTTCGTCTAAAATATGCAGTAGGATTCGAACACTCTGCATACACGACACACATTTTCCTGTCCTTGGGCGTCATTGGAGGAAGATCAGGGATAATTATTCAGAAGCGACATATACAAGAAAATTCCTTCGAGTCTGTAAATTGCCACAGCTGCATAAGTGTTTACACTGCACTCCTATTCTCCATCGTTCTTTATTCCCTTTTTTTTTTATTCGCCGTGCATGTCTCAAGGGCGGCCTCTTTACTCAGGCATCGCTTAGGTGTAACTGAAACTCTAGTTTTTCCACTGTAGCACATTTCCAGCGCCGGTGACCGCCGTCATCAATTACCACACGCTCGTGGTTCGAGTGTGCAGTAGTGTATCCTTCATTGCCCGTCCCTCCCCCTCGACTCCCGCTATGAATCTTAATCTCATCCCCAAACACTCGCCATCAATTACCTCTGTCCGCTCCACCCGCCCACGCGTCACCCAGGACGGGAGGGGAGCAACAAGAGAAGAGGAAGGAGAGAAGAGAGAAGAGAAAAAAAGGACTTGAGCTAATTTTTATCTCAGGAAATGCCCGAGGGAATAGTTCCTTCTCACAGCGGGGGTGTTTAGGGGAAATAATAAAGGAAAGATGAGGCTCTCGGTGCGAGGAACATAGGTGAAGGCCACCTGCATGTAGGTGGGAAAGACGGAATAAATAGACCGTCGCGTTGTGTATCTGAGGTGGTCATTTCCAACACTTATTCTCTGAAATGAGGTCTTTCGTGAAATTTAAATGCGTGTTTTTAAATTTATTTATTTATTTTAAAGAAAGGCAGGTGAGGGCCTCCGAGTGGCGCAGCGGTAAAATGCTCGCCCTATCATCCGGAGATCGCAAGTTCGATTCCCGGGTGATGCTGTAACCTCTCGCAGCCGGAGGTCTGGAGAGAGCTGATTGGCCGAGCTCTCTCAGGGGGGGGAGGGATGAGAGGTACTTCGTGCTCCCACATTAATCACGGCTCTACAGCCAATCAGGGGCGTCTGTGAGCTC
>JAQMYG010000035.1:31192372-31209404 GCA_030014215.1 Clariallabes teugelsi | reverse complement strand
GGCGTCACGTGGTTCGGAGGAAACACGTGATAGTCTTCGGCCCTCCCGACCGAGTGGTAGTAGTAGCCTTAATGTGGAGCCCCCTAGTGACGGGGAGGAATTGGACACGACTAAATTAGGTGAACAAATCGATTCAGGTGAACGTGACGCCACCAGCTTGAATTACGCTCATTTACAACGAGGCGAGGCGAATGTACTGTATTTACGCGGTGTATGTTAAGCACAAGGATACCAACTAATGAAAACAACTAGAATAAAAGGAAAATACAACCAGTTATTAAAGTTAGGGTAAGATATACATACACGTCTATCAACTAAGAACAGGACACTGAGTCTACAATTTGCATGGGCTCACCAAAATTTGTACGATAGAAGATTGGAGAAACGTTGCCTGGTCTGATGAGTCTCAATTTCTGCTACAACATTCGGATGGTTGGGTCAGAATTTGGCATAAATAACACGAAAACATAGATCCATTGGTTCAGACTGCTGCTGGAGTGGAATGATGTGTTGGAGATTTTACATTTACATTTACATTTAGGCATTTGGCAGACGCTCTTATCCAGAGCGACTTACATTTTCTCTCATTACACATCTGAGCAATTGAGGGTTAAGGGCCTTGCTCAAGGGCCCAACAGTGGCAACTTGGTGGTTGTGGGGTTTGAACCTGGGATCTTCCGAACCGTAGTCCAATGCCTTAACCACTGAGCTACCCCTGGCCCACTTTTCTTGGCACACTTTGGACACCTAAGTACCAACTGATCATGGTTTAAACGCCACAGCCTACCTGGAGCACAGGATAACACACTATGTCACAAAGCATCTCAAACTGGTTTCTTGAGCATGACAATAAGGTCACCGTTCTCAAAGGGCCTCCACAGTCACCAGATCTCAGTCCAGTGAGATCTAGAGCAGTTTCGGGATGTGATGGAACGGGAGATACGCATCGACGACGCGCAGCCGAGAGATCTCATGTCAATATAGAGCAAAATCTCTAAACAATGTTTAGAGAATGTAGTTGAATCTATGCCATTAAGAATTAGAGCAAAAAGGGGGTCTAACCCAGTACTAGCAAGGTGTACCTCATAAAGTGACCAGTGAGGGTATAAATACAAGGACAGCTCTTATATACGCCTCCATCGTTCCCTTAGTGTTTGCTGTTCTCCAGCTCCAGAGAGATTTAATAAGTGTAATTTGCTTTCCAAAATGCCAGAGTGTACCATGCTGCGCGCACTCGAGGAACCCGTCGCAGGTGAGACAGCGCTGGCGGTAATCCATCACCATGCTGCGTTCACTGCCCTGCTCACTTTCCTTTTCATCCGTCTTACTCGTGTGCAGAGCCATCTCTCTCTCTGCTCAGACATAACCCATTCCTCCTCTACTTTCTGAAAACTCCTCATTTCTCATCCCTTCTGTCTCATCTCTCATATTCTCTCACTCAGCTGCTCCGATCGTCCTCACTGACATCACCTGTTTCCACAATTTATTACTCCATCTCTCTGCTTTCCATCTCAGTAACTTTATCTTGAAGGGACGTAAGCGAATATGAATACGCCGCTCTATAGCGGTACGATTATGAGCTGTGTGGTTATACTGGATTTTGTTTAGTTATTACAGGGCAGCAGAGTGACAGGAGAGGTGCACATCAAATGTTTGCGATGTACTGGAGGTTTTACTTTCATCATAAATGGAGAGGCGGAACAGTAGCTTAGTGGTTTGCATGGGTATTATTGCAGGGGTTGTTGGTTCAAATCTCATCTACAGTCTGTGTGTGTGGAGTTTGTATGTTCTCCGTGTGCTTGGTGGTTCTCAGGTTTCCTCCAACAGTCCAAAGACGACAAAATGTGTATGTTGACTGGCATTTCCAAATTACTCGGTGTGTGCTTGTGCCTTGTCGTGGGTTGGCACCCCATCCTGGCTTTGTGCCCTGAATGCCCAATGACCCTCCACAGGATAATTAATACGAAAAACGTATGGATTTATGAGGTTTGGGATTAGACCTACAGTAAGGCTCGTGGGACAAACAAAGACCATGGTGAATGAAGGGCAGAAAAGCGCATAAAGCGATTTAGCGATTAAATTTGACAGAAGACTTCAAGCATAGTACGGTGATGAGACTCTTAACTGCAGTAAATTATTCGAATAGTGCAAACATTTTAAAGTAGGCTGAGCGATGTTCCTGGCCGAGGTGGCTCCACTGGTACGTTACAGGAACTCCTCTGTACAGTCCTGACCTCGCTCAAGTCATTTCCACATGATTGAGCCATTAAAGGAGTTCCTGGGAGGCCAGTGTTTCAGACGTGAATCAGACAGGCAGTCCGATCGTGGCTCTGGGGTATTGAGAAAACTTTCTACCTTGATGGTGTCCAAGCGCTAGTGAAACACTGGGATTATTGCATAAGTGTAGCAGGGGATTATATAGAGACATAACGGCTACGGTTGTTGCTTTGGGGATCTGAGGATCTAGGTTCGAACCCTGCCAAAGTCAAAGCAAGACTTTTGATTGTGTAGAATAACAGAACTCTGAGAGTAAAAACTCCCTTTATGTGAGCATGTTGATTTGATGGTACTTGTTGACCTTGGAGTTGAGATCCTAAGTTCCTCAATAGGAATTCTGGCAGATTTGATGCAGGATAAATCTGGATATGGATATCGGAAGCCTTGCAGAGATACAGGCTTCACTTCCTTATTATACAGCTCGATCTATTTAAATAGACATTTTTTATACAATTAAATATACAGTATTGGACAGGTATTGTGCTGCAACCAGGACCTCTAGGCACATAAATAAATAAATAAATAAATAAATAAAAACAGCAACAAGGAATCCCTTCATTTTTTTTCTAATTACTTCTGAATACTATAATTTATGATTAACCAGACAGAAGAATGTGCAAATGCATTAAATACGTTTTTATTATTAATATTATTATTATTAATTGGAATGGTGTTTAAGGGTGAAATAAAACTTCTAACCTCAGCACGCTCAAATTCTGGATTCTGATTCGTCAGGTGTTAATTAAATCATTTGAACACGTTACCGTTTCTATAGTAACAGCTCCTTCACAGGGACTTGCTCTTGGGAATTGTTTAAATGCATGGAGGTATTTGTTTAACATATATGGAAGGAGTCTCCAGTGTCAGCACTGGACTTACGCTTTGGGTTTCTCAGTCACATATGCCACACATGCTTTTTGTGTTTTAGGATGATTTCTAATGAATAAAAAAGTATGAGACCTCTAATAAATAAATTTTTCAATGACTGGTAGCTTGCTGTAACACCAGAGTGATTAAACAGTTTAGTAGGTTGTTGATTATTTTCCTATAACAGCACAGTCCGCCTTGTTTAATTCTCCAAATGAAGAAATTCCTGAACAGAAATGAATTTGAAAGATATTTCTGAGTATGTTAAATATTTACTGACCAAGTTCAATAACTGCTTTTTAATTTTTCAATTTAAATGCATTCGAAGTAAACACACTTCCCCTTCTTTTCTCTGTACGAAACGGGTCGAGATCCCGTCCGGGTTAATCGATGTGTTAGATCGAGCGCTAGATTAGAAAACCCTGGAGTATTTTTCTTTTAAAATACAGTGATCGCATTACATACTAAATCTCTGTGACTTCCTAAGCACTCGCTTTCAACCATTCTCTGAGATAAATAGAACAAACAGGGTATATTTCTCCAAAAATAAACGACGAGGTTGGAGCAATCCAGCATTCTGTGAAATCCCCCTAAATCAGCAGATCTCCGCGGCTGTCTCGCCGCTCGTGCAGGAGGTCTAATATATTCCGATAGTTATCGCGGCCCGTCTCAAAAGCCGCGCCGTGTCGGTTTATTTCATGTGAGAGACGTTGGGGCAGATTGGTGGCGCGCCCGTATGAGCATCTTAATGAAAGCGTGATTGCATCTGTCCCTCCGAGCTGCCATGGCGGCAAAACGGGAGGGAAATCCAGCAAGGAGGGAAAGGCTGACTGAAAACCTGAGCGCATTAACTGCGCGTATGTGTCTCGACATGCTACTCAGGAGTTCCGCCGCGGCCTCCGGATTCGCATTTAATTTGCGCAAGCTTGTACCGTTCGTCACGCTCCGGATCGATTATAATTGTTTTTAATGCTGAGTCGAGGACTGTAAATATCCTCGGCGCTGACATTTACGACGGTATACAAACGTCCGGCTCGTGCGCCGGCTCATGGACCGATACGCAGCGAGGATTATCGAAGCAAGGAACAAATTGAGGTCATAATATAACACATAAATTAGGAAATGAGACAGGAGTGAGATGAAGAGATAGAGGTTATGGATAGACTGTATATTGGGGTTTTACACATCGCTATAGGCGATATGATATAATATGGGAACAAGACAAAACAAACTAGGTCACAGTCATCTGTGTAGTTCATTTCAATCACCTGTAAAGCGTCAATTCTGCTCGGATTGTTCACGCACGAGTATGCGAACTCTGTTATAATTCAGAAAAAAATTCCTGCAGAAAATAATCAGTAAGTCTAAATTACGTAGTACTTTTATACATACCAACTTTTATAAAATACCAGCCCTTTACTTGGCAGAAAAGCATCTCAAGACATGTTAGACTTTGATGCAGATGGGCTACAAGAGCAGAAGACCAAAATAGGGTACTCTCGTCTCATTCAAAAGCAGGAAGCTAAAGATAAACTGTACAGACAAACGGGACAGCTACAGTAGGAACTAAGCGACATCTGTCTAACAACCCCCCGGGGTCACCAACCCTGATCCTCGAGGGCCACATTCCTATACATTTTCCAATGATCACTGTGCTTCTGACTTCTGCTTACCTGGATCAGGTGTGTTCAGTCAGTCAGAAGCTGGACCATACATTACTGTGAAAAAGTATTTGCCCCTCCCATCCCCCCCCGACTAAAGGTCCAAACTTAAATCCGACTTGAGATCCTTAAACATGCCGTTCATGCTGCGAAAACCCTCCAATGTAACTAAATTAAAACAATTCTGCAAAGAAGAGCGGGACAAAATTCCTCCACAGCGATTTGAAAGATGCATTGCCAGTTATCGGAAATGCTTGATTGCAGTTGTTGCCACTATGAGTGGCACAACCAGGTATTAGGTTCAGGGGGCAATAATTTTTTCATGTAGGGCTAAGCAGGTTTGGACAGCTCCCTTAATAAATTAAATCATCATTTAAAAACTGCATTTTGTATTTACTCGGGTAGTCTTTGTGCAATATTAAAATTTCTTTGATGTTCGTAGTGTGACAAATATGCAGGGAAAAAATCAGAAAGGGGCAAATACTTTTTTTGCGGCACTATACCAATTCATTTTGTCTTCCCCGTTGCACCCTCGTCTAAGATGGTATGCGGCTCTTGGGGACCAGGGTTGGCCAACCATCCAATTTCATTAAGCCCATCCCCAACAGTAGTCTCAGATTAAGCAAATAAATAATTAAATAAATACATTTATATTAGACATTTAGTTTAGACATTCTAATATGTTTGTATTGGTGTATTTTAAGACCTCATATAAGTAGACACTCCTCTCCTGGCTTGTTGCTCAGCTCTGCTGTTCTATGCAGGGGCGTGGCTCCGGAGCAGCTTATTTACATAGACACTGAACCGGCATGCTTGGAGGAGGAGTGAAATAATGACAGTTTAAGGGACAGAACGATGCATTATACGAGCAGAATTTCAACTTGAGCATAAACACCAGTACACTGTGCGGAGCACTGAGACCTGTGTTCAAGAAATAGTCGAATATGGGACCTTTAAAATAGTTGCAATAAATATAATTCAATAATAACATGTTGTATAATATAAATACTGTATCTCCTTATATAATCGCTTAACAACAAGGCTAAAGGTTCAGGCTGTTCTTTGACATCCATGTTTTATGTTCTGGTTGACGGACCAAGTATCAATGCAAGGCCTGACGTGCGCCATCTCAAGTTACTCAGATAAGAAGGCTTTCAATTTAAATAAGATGCATGTAAAAGCTTTGATGTTTCACCCCGAACTAAGGTCACTTCCTTGAGGATCACACATCACGCGTGAAGGCAGCCTTAGTGACATCACAACAATCAGAACACGATGGAATTCCACAAGGGTGTCATTGTTGTCATGCTATTAAACGAGATGGATGGCGTTCCTCTTTCTAAACCGGGCGTCGCCCTCAAGCTGAGCTCTAAAGCCCGAGCGATCGATTACGGCACGTTTTCTCCCCACGCTATAAACTTCCTGCGTGTTGAAATTACTAGACACAGTCAAGCGAGCGTCAGTGAAGCAGACAGCAGCGACTCAGTATTCTGATGGGGAGGTTTGGCTGGAGAGGTGAATGAAGCTGCTCTATTGAGTTTGTGTGTGTGTGTTTTTGTGTGAGCTTGTGCTCAATGTTGTCTTCTGACAGCTGGTGTCAAACACTTGGCTGGTTTGATCCACTCTCACACACCAAACTTGCACCTGTGCGCTCTGAATGATAAGAGTGTAACCGAAGAATGATAGCCTCCCGCGGGCCCTCATACATTTTAATTATCACAGCTAGGGGGTTTAAAGAGGACGCGATAGACACACAAAGGGTGAGAGGAAGAAAAAAAAAGAAAAGAAAAAAAAAAGTACTGAGGGTGGAGACAAGGCGGGGAGCGGGTTCAATTAAAATTCAGTTTTTGAAATTACAGAAACAGAAACGCGCTGCACCTAATTACACCATGAAACCGCTTCGTTATACAGCTTATAAAATTAATGGGGGTGCCAATACTTATCCAAAAATAATCATGATAAAAGTAATAAAATAAAAAAGAGGATAATTATTTTTATGAGCAAATAAAGGATAAAGAAATAGTTTTCAGTCAACTGATCTTCATAATTGAACTGAATAATAATAAATAAAACTAAATAAAATATAATAAATTAATATTGGATGTAAATTTAAATGTTAATATATGTTTTTTCTTTTGCATACACATATACAATTTAAATTTATATGACTTAAGTCATGCTGGTTTTCTTTTTTCTTTTGCTCTCTCTCTCTCTCTCTCTCTGTATCTGTCTTTCTGTTATTTGCTGCGTCTCTTTCTGTCCCTGTTTCTCTTTGTCTTTGCCTTGCCCTGTCTCTGTCTCTCTTTTTTCCTGTCTCTCTTGTGCTCTCTCTCTGTCTCAGTCTCTCCTTTCCCATGTGTTTCTCTATACATGTCTGTCTGTCCCCATGTCTCTCTCTGTGCCTGTCTCTCTTTACCTGTCTTGCTCTCATGGTGGTTGCTATCAATAATATTGTTAAGATAAATATTGAAGATAAATACAGTATTGAACTAGATCTTAAAGTAACATTTGTAACATTTTGGGGGGAAAAAAAAAACATGGATGGAATGGAATTGTTTCATACATATATACAGTATATGAAAGGTCATAAAGGACCTGAAAAGTTTATCCCAGGGAACTTTGGGCACAAAGCGGGGGACCCCCTCATCAGGGGTCACAAACACACCCAAGCATACAGTACACTACAGGCACTTTGGAAGCACCAGTCAGCATGGAACCTGGAGTAACCCGAGTGAACCCACCATACACAGGGAGAACATGGAAACTGCATACACACACACACACACACATTATATATATATAGACCCGAGGCGAGATTTGAACCTGCAGCCTGCGAGGTGTGATGCGACACAGATGACCACTAAAGCCACCACGCTGCTTTAAATAAACCTTTCTGTTTAAATTCACATTTTCCAGGCTGTTACTGTACTTTTACAGACGTGTGGACCAGTTATCATAAACTAAAATGTCTTTGTCTCTCCTTTCCAATATCTCTCTTTCTCCATGTCTCTCTCCCTCTGTGCCCGTCTCCCTTTCCTGTCTCTCTGTCTCTATCTCTTTTTGCTCTCTCTCTTTCTCTACCCGTCTCTCATTTACTGTGTCTCTCTCTTTCCCCGTCTTTCTCCGGTTGTCCTTTTCTCTGTTTCTGTCTCTCCTTTTGCAATGTCTTTCTCTGCATATGTCCCTCTCTGTTCTTGTCTCCTTTTCCTGTCTTTCTATAAGTCTCTTTTTGCTCTCTCTCCCTTTTCTGCCCCGTCTCTCATTTGCTGTGTCTCAAGTTTTTCCCTGTCTTTCTTCTGTTATCTTTCTCTCTGTCTCTCCTTTTTCAATGTCTTCCTCTGCCCATGTCCCTTTCTGTGCCTGTCTCCATTTCATGTCGTCCTCAGTCCCTGTCTCTCTTTCTCTGTCCCTGTCTGTTTTTGCTCTTTCTTTCTCTGTCCCTGTCTCTCATTTGTCTTTTTTTCTCTCCCTGTCTTTTGCTCTATCATACTCATGGTGGTTTATTTATTCAAAAAGATCAAAAACTTTAAATTATCTAAAAGTTACATCTACTGTGCTTGCATCTTAATTTAATTGATTTCTATCTAAATCTTTAACCTTAGCTTAATGTATTTGACGAAAAAAGTACTATCAATCTATCTGTAGTGTATTTTATTTCATGTTGTTCAACATATGTTTGCGCACTGCGACAAATAAAAAAAATAAAAATTAGGATTAGATTTTTTTCAATATCTTGAATATCAAATATTCAAATTAGTCGATGATGTCATCTTGGGATCTCTCCTAGATTTAAGTAAGGTTTGTACGCCGAATAGTTTCAGGATTGAGGCGGTGCTGACGCAGACCCTCTTCCTCGCTTCCCTTTAAAACCTCAAGCGTGTGTGTGTCAGATCTGCCTGGAGGCCACGTACCCCTGGTTCACATGCATCAGCGCAAGAAACACTACGCTAAGCTTTAAAAAACAAATACCACAATACAGCACAAAGCTGAAGTGACAGATCTTTCCCCGAGCAGCAGCTCCAACAGCTTTTACGCAGTTCGTCATATGTTCTGTTCCAACATCTATTCTAAAGATTTGCACAGTGACATAAACCGCGTGCATTAGATTTGTCTGTATGCAGAATCCCGCGCCATATGGGGGGGAAATGAATCGAGATGTGTTTCGAGAGCAAACTGGCTGTTTATATATTTGGATATTAGCTCTGTGCAACAAAGGGCAAGCGCATACATCATGTCAGACAAGCCTGATTGGATTAATTATGTGTGCGGAAATTCTCTCTGCGTAATTCCCCACTTGTGTGAATGTCATATTCATGCTGGAGTGTTTTATTTAGTGTAATATAATGCTAGTGTAGTACAGGGTGTTCCTCTGTGCTAAAAATACACACTTTGGTTTGGCATCATGACGACGATGGCGATGAGAAGCTTAACAATAAAGAAGCGTACGGCCTCCGGTTTAGCGTCATATAAACTGCATTAGTGAGAGATTTTCGCTTAAAGTGTTTTAAGAGACATCGCAGGAACGAGAAGTTAAATCATATTAAACAGAATATACTGTACATTAACTCATCGGTTTCATTTCCACATATTAAAGCATTAATTATCTTACACTTGAATGGAAATTGACGTTGGTTAGAACACATTAAATAACTGTGTGATGTTTACGATGACTGTGAGCATGGACGTCAGGAAGATCTGTCCATCTACAACTAATAAAAGGAAGGATGTTACTTTACGTTACTCTTTTAATGCTTTTTTGTTATATAGCGTAATGAAGACTGTGAGAAGAGACAGAGAGAGAGACAGTCAGAGAAAGGAAACAAAAAAGGAGAAGAGAAAGGGGAGACAGACACAGAGGGACACAGAGCGAGAGAGAGAGAGAGCGAGACAAAGGTAGAGAAAGATAAAGTTTAAGAAAGGAGGGAGAGAGAGAAAGACAGAGATAGAGAGTCATGGAGAGAGAAAGAAAGATGGAGAATAGATGGACATCTAGAGAGAGGGTGAGAGCGAGTAAGAAAGAGACAGACAGACACAGAGAGAGACAGATACAGAGCGTGAGAGAAGGAGAACCTGAGACAACGAAGGAGAACAGATGGACAGAGAGAAAGTTATAGGGAGGGAGGAAGAGAGAGAAAGTAAACAAACGTGAACGCAAGAGAGAGACAGGCAGACAGAGAAAGACAAACATGGAGAAAGATAGAGGGAAAGAAAAGAGGGAAAGAAAGACAGATACAGATACAGAGGGAGAAGACGAAGATGGGCATCTAGAGGGAAGGTGAGAGTGAGTAAGAAGGAGACAGAGGGGGAGATAGAGAGTGTAAGAGAAGGAGAAGGTGAGACAAAGAAGGAGAACAGATGGACAAGGAGAAAGTTATAGGGAGGGAGAAAGGGAGACAGAAAGTAAAGTAAAAGCAAGAGCGAGAGAGGACAGACATACAGATGGACAGAGATAAAGACAAACATGATAGAGGGAAAGAAAAGCAGGAAAGAGAGAGAGACATAGAGAGATACTGTAAGGTGAGGGTAAGGGAGAGAGAGAGACAGACAACGATGAAGAATAAAGTCATGCAGGGACGGAGAAAGAAAACTGGATTAAGACACAGAGAGACAGAGAGAAAGACAGTGAGTTCGACTTTACTCTTCTAGTTGTCCTGTGTTTGTTTTCCTCCCTCAACATGTCCATAATTTACCCGAAGTTTTCACACAGCTGACTTTACAAATCATCCCCGTCTATTCATCTTTAAAAACTTTTCAAGCTCTGGATTTCCTGTAAACTGTTTTCACGTCTAACACAAAACATCAATTCTTCCTTTAAAAAAAAAAGAAGAGAGATCAATAATCACAGCTTGAAAACTGTCTGGCGGTTGAAGCTCGCCCGCCGCTCTGCCAACGCCGCTCGATGAAGCGCAGCGCTTTAGAGCGCGCGGGATTAAATAAATAGCAGTGCTGGGTAAAAGTGTGTGAGGTCTCAGGTGACACGGGCAGGAGCTGCCAGTTTAGGGAACAGAGATGAGGTGAGGAGTGAGACACGTCCCGGGTGATCGTTTCCTCCTCTGTTTCCTGGAGAGACACGCCTGGGAGAAGATGCTAATTGTTTCATCCAGGAACAGCTTGGCCTCTTTCATGAATACCTCTGAACCGAACGCCGGGGGAAATAAACTTTCTATCACTTTCTTCTGTGTCTCTGTTTTCTTATCAGAGACTGAGACATCAGACTGATAGGATGAACACCTGTACACCTGCTTCTCCATGCAGTTGTCCAATCAACCAATCAAAAGGCAGGAGGAAAGTCCCTCTTTTGCTCTCTTTTATTCTGTTGCAGTCTCTTTTTTGCTGTCACTTTCTCTGTCTCTGACTCTCATTTCCTGGCTCTTCCTCTGTCCATGTCTCTTATTTGATGTGTCACTCTCTGTCTTTGTCCTTCGTTTGCCTTTTTTGTCCTTTAGCCGTGCCTCTTTTTCTGATCTGAGCTTGCTGTCTCTCTCTCTATTAGTCTTTCCTTTGGTATGTCTCTTTTTGTCCCTGTTTCTTTTTTCCTGTGGCTTTCTGTCTATCCTTTACCATGTCTCTCTTTCCCCACGTCTCTCTATCTCTGCGTCTGTCTCTCTTCTCCTGTCTTTCTCAGTTCCTGTCACTCTTTTCCATCTCTTTCTCTGTCTTTCTCTCTCTTGCTGTGTCTTCCTCTGTCCATGTCTCTTATTTGATGTGTCACTCTCTGTCTTTGCCCTTCGTTTGCCTTTTTTGTCCTTTAGCTGTGCTTCTTTTTCTGATCTGAGCTTGCTGTCTCTCTCTCTCTATTAGTCTGTCCTTTGGTATGTCTCTTTTTGTCCCCGTTTCTTTTTTCCTGTGGCTTTCTGTCTACCCTTTACCATGTCTTTCTCTGTACATGTCTCTCTTTCCCCACGTCTCTCTATCTCTGTGTCTGTCTCTCTTCTCCTGTCTTTCTCAGTTCCTGTCACTCTTTTCCATCTCTTGCTGTGTCTTCCTCTGTCCCTGTCTCTGTATCTCGCCTGTTTTCTTTTCTCTGACCCTATACAGTGGAACCTTGGATTACGAGCATAATTCATTCCGAAAGCGGCTCGTATTCCAAAACACTCGTAAACCAAATAGAATTTTCCTTTAAGAAATAATGGAAACTCAAATTATTCGTTCTACAGCCCAAAAAAATTAATACATAAAAATAATTAACACAAAATATAAAGTAAAAATTAAACAAATTAACCTGCATTTTACCTATGTTTTTACGCGCACACACGGGGTCACAGTGTTAAAGTTAACAGTGCTTTTACTTCCATCATTCTACGATCATTCTCGTTTCTCGCAATTTGCACAAAATTAATGAGATCCTGTCTGGACAGTTCATCGCTCGCAATCGAAGCCGGTTTATAGCATTTAATGTCCTGCTCCTCCCAGTGCAGACCCAGAGAAGGACTCGTGCTTAAACACCGGGTCAGTGAAAGCCTTTTTTTTTTAATATCATTATTTATTTTCTTGACAAGGTAGAGCCTGAACCATAAAAACGATTTCTACACTAATACGTGTTTAATTGCTTGCGAATGCTTAAAGGCCATCAGTAAATTACACTGTGACTCAGTATTAATTATTTCGAGTTACATATTCGCCACGAAATGTTCGGGTGACCTCACACTTATGAAACACACACACACACACACACACACACACACACACACACTTGAGGAAACTTCCGGAAGTAATCTGTGTGGGCCGTAATTGCTACGCAGCCCTCGGCTCTCGGCGGTTATGTGTCCTGACGTCAAATTAGGCTCTAATGAAAAACAAGTCACAACGAATAAATATCAGGATCAACAGTGCCTCCATCTGCTACACGGCGCAATGAGGAGCGGGAGAGACAGACAGACGGAGGGACGGACTGAGAGGAAAATAGAGGGGGGAGGAAAAAGAGAAAGACAGACAAATAGGAAATCAGAGAGACAGTCAGAGAAATAGAGCAAGAGTGAGAGCAAGAAAGACCTGGGGATGGAGAGACAGAGCAACACAAAGATGCAAAGTGGATGGACAGATAATTAAAGGGAAAGAAAAAAAAGACAGCTCAAAAGACAGTCAGAAAAAAACAAGCTAGAGCAAGAGAGAGAGAGAGAGAGAGAGAGAGAGAGAGAGAGAGATGGACAAAACACAGAAATAGACAGGCAAAGAGAAAGAGAGACAAGGAGAAACAGGAGAGAGTGTTGACAGAATGGGACATGGAGAATAGATGAACAGAGAAATAGATGGACAGACAGACATAGTGGGACAGAGTGAAAGAAAAAGGCAGAGAGTAACAGATGGAGAATCAAAGAGATAACAAGAAAAAGAGAAAGAGAGGCATGGAGAGAGACAGCAAAAGAGAGACAAGGACAGAGTGAGATGGCAAAAGAGAGACGAGAACAGAGAGAGAGGGCAAAAGAGAGACAAGGACAGAGAGAGATGGCAAAAGAAAGAGACAGGGACAGATAGAGACAGACAGCAAAAGAGAGACAGGAATAACAACAAAAAAAAGACAACAAAACAGAGACTAGTACAGAGAGACAGCAAAAGAGAGACAGAGACAAGGAGACAGAAAAGACAGACAGGGACAGAGAGACAGGTATAGAAAGAGACAAGCAAAAACAGAGAGATAGAAAAAGAGAGACTAGGACCAAGAGACTGTAAAAGAAAGAAACGAACAGATTCAGTGGCAGCAAAAGAGAGACATGGACAGAGAAAGCAAAAGAGAGAGACAGGGACAGAGACAGGAGCAGAGAGAGACTGGGACAGAATCAGAGACAGCAAAAGAGAGAGACTGGGACAGAATCAGAGACAGCAAAAGAGAGACATGGACAGAGAAAGCAAAAGAGAGAGACAGGAACAGAGACAACAAAAAAGACATGGACAGAGAAAGCAAAGGAGAGAGACAGGAACAGAGACATAAAAAAAGGGACAGAGACAGCAAAATATAAACAGAAGAGAAGTCAAAAAGTAAAACAAGAGGGAAAAAAGAAGATATAAGAGAGAGTGAAAAGAGACAGATTGATGGAAACAGAGAGACAGGGATAGAGAGAGGGAGAGAAACAGAGAAAAAGTCATCTGCCACTTCCTCAGTCCTCAATCTGTCTGCTCTCCGGACTGATTTGCCTTCATTCTGACCTTTATTATTTGCATTAGCGGGAAGACATGCACGCCCACTCGGCAGCCGATGCCGCAGCCGTGCGCCGACCGCACCGCCGCTGGACGTCTGACCGCGGCCCATTTCGGACGCTCTTGGCTCAGACGCCGTGATGAGAGATTTTGCATTTCAGACATGACGTGAAGAGAACAGCGAATGTGTCTCCAGTAATAAGACTGCAGGACGGCTCGGCGCTTTTAAACATCATTTCACAGCTTTATATTAAGAAACTGTTTAAATACATAACCGTTTCCATAGTAACAAGAGACCTGTATAGCAGGTAAGAAGGCATTTGTTTAACATTTATGGAAGGAGTCTCCACTTCCAGCAGTTTGTAACAGTAAGTAAGGCTCGGGACAGAAACAGCTAATGTGTTTCAAAGACGTTTAGAAGCTCCAGCTGTTGAATTTAGTTATCGATCACTTCAAGAAAGGTTTTTCTTCCCCGTCAAGTCAGGTTACTTGGTCAGTCATGTGACCAAGCTCATAGTTCAGGTTCTGTATAAAGCACTGCATGAAACAGCCAAGGGGCAACTTTTGTGTCCGAAAAAATTAAACCAATGTGACAAAAACATGCAGTTCCTCAAATGACCACTAGGCAGAACAGTCCGAGAAAAAGCAAGTCAATGGTAAAATACCCAGGTAGAGGGTCTCAGAGGGTACCCCCTGGACAGGGTACCAATTCATTGCAGGGCACACACACACACACACATACACACTGTGCAATTAGGGAGCGCTAATTAGCCTCAACTGCATGTATTTGACCTTGGGAGGAAACTGGAGTACCCAGAGGAAACCCACCAAGCATGGGGAGAACATGCAACCTCCATGCGAGGCAGGAATTGAACCCAGACCATGGAGGTGCGAGGGGACAGTGCTAACCGCTACGCCACCGTGCCACCTATTAGTAATTAATAAACACACTTTTTTAGATTCATGGAAATCTTTAAAAAAGTTACGAATAAATCAGCGTTTTTAAAAAGATTACCGCTGTTTATTTCATTCTCTGTCCGTCTCCCTTTCTCTCTGCTTTTCTCCACCTCTCTCTCTCTCTCTCTCTCTCTCTCACACACACACCTAAGCGCTGTAATATTTCCCAACACTGGCGGCGATCCCTTATCGTGCTCGACTTTAATCTCATCTGAAGGACAGATGATTGTGTAGAAGAGATTAATGATTGGAATAATATCACTAAGTTGCACCGGTTTGTCGGAATGATGTGAAATTTGCATCTCTTTGCTTCATCCTCCCACGGACAAAAAAGGTCACGATGAGCCGTGCTACGAGCTACGCTACGAACACTCCCTGCGTGTGCTAGCAGAGGTATGCTAAACACGCGTTTCCACAATGAGAGTTACAGGGGTTTCTGACTTTCCTCTAACCTTTATCTGTTCCTTATGGTGGAGGAAGAAGAGTTTCAGCGCTGAGCGCAGAGAAATTCTTCAGCAAAGGAATAAGAAATAAAAAAAAACCACTGTTTGGTAAAGCTAAGGACATTAATTACAACTTTCTCACTAATCACGATCTCTGGTTTGTACTGTGCTGAGTGAATAGACTGTAAATATTATCTAAATGCTGGTTATAAAGAAGGAAAATAAAAGATAATAAATGTGGTGGATGTGACGGGGAAAAGTCCATAAGCCGAGCTACAGGACGTCTGTGAGAGAGGCGACAGTACTGACAGCCCATCACTTAAAAAGGGAGTTTTTCTCAGCAATATGCAGTGTGTGTGTGTGTGTGTGTGTGTGTGTGTGTGTGTGTGTGTCTGTGCAGGGGGGTTGCATATGGGGGGGCCTGATTGTTTGTGTGTGGAGCGGACTGTTCATAAACCTCCGACCTTTAGCTGTGGAGAGGTCAGAGCGGCTCACTGCACTGCTGACAGACTTTAATATGATGTACTTCCTCCTCCTCTTCCTCCTCCTCCTCTTCCTCCTCCTCCCTGAGAAGCACGCTTGATCTTTCTAAACTGCACAGCAGCATCGAGATGACCAAGCGCATCGTTTCTCTCTTTCGCTGTCACTTTCTATCGCTCGCTATCTCTCCCACACTTAAACTCTCACACACTCTCTCTCTCACACACACACATGCTCACACAGTAATGTGAAATGGCAGGCCACCTGAGGTGCTGTCTAAACTCTGACACGGTACGAGAAGCAGAGGAAAACTGGCTGTTACTGCGAAGTATTGTATCTTGTATCCAGATCAGGAAATTTAAAGAGAGGGACACGCTGAGAGATCACGGACTACACCGCAATACTCCTTACATCGCCTCGCCTCTGCTGAAAGTGATTCAATACCTTAAACGGTTTTCATCTATTATTATTATTATTATTATTATTATTATTAACATTACTATATAGTTCAGCTAATTCTTAGGAATCAACCATCCAAAAAAAAAAAGCGAACCAATCCATCAACCAATTAAGCAACCAACCAAACAAGTGAACAAAAAGATTCCCCCTCCAAAAGCAATTAAATAACCAACCAGCCAAGCATCTAAGCAAACAATCTAAATGAATAACCAACAAAACAACTAACCAACCAAACAACAAACCAACATCTTAATATACAATAATGAAAATGAACAACCAACAAATTAAAACAAACAAACAAACAATCAACCAAACAAATAATTGTCCTACACCATCTTAACAGACAAGAAACAAAAATGAACAACTAACAAATTAAGCACAAAACAAACAAATAAACATACAAACAACCAACCAACCAGCCAAGGATTACCCAACCAACCATCCAAACATACTGTACACACATGATAAATATATCATTTTTAAGAAAATATATCTATCTTTTAATACAATCAAAAGAACATTTACACAAAAGAATAAGAATCCAATTTTAAAATTTGTCACACAGGCAACCAAACACAGTGTGACATGCAGTGAAATGCTTAAACGACTGCCTGTGACCTGAAATAAAAGATGTATCTCTGATGAACTGAACTGAGCTAGAGAGTAGAATTAAATTAAAAATTGATTTAAAAATAAATAAATAAAAGTAATGCAAGAATAGGTATTTAAAAAACGAATAAAAATTATAATATA
>JAQMYG010000035.1:31160151-31176723 GCA_030014215.1 Clariallabes teugelsi | reverse complement strand
ATATATATATATATATATATATATATATATATATATATATATATATATATGAGCTAAACCACACACACACACACACACACACACACACGCGGAGGCTAACGCTACTGAGGAAAGAGAACATTAACAGTCGAGTAGATTAGATTTGTGTTGCGGTGTGCTCACAAAGTTACTTTTTCCTGACCTAATTGGAATCTGTCACAGCATATACTCCTTAATAGGCATCACCAAGCTCGTTTTACCGCGAGTGTGTGTGTGTGAGTGTGTGTGTGAGTGTGTGTGTGAGTGTAGAGCGAAGATGATTTCAGAGGTGAAACATTTGCAAGCTCAATCATCTCCATGCGTGTGCAGTTAGCTTCCCCGCCGCTAATCACGCTCGCCCCAGCCTCAGAGCTAGCTAACAGAACAGCGCTAGCCGCGCGGTCCCCGAGGGAGTCTGCGATATCTGACAGAAACCGTAAACCGTGTCCGTGACTCGCCACCGTATCCGAAGGTCTTACAGACGTCTTAAACGGAGAGTCCGTGAGCCTCAGCAGAGCGAGAGGCCAGATCCGGATTCATCCGTATGGAACATATCCAAGCACAAGGAAAAGAAATTGGAAAAGAAAAGGGAAAAAAAAAAAAAAAAAAGCATCAGCAGCCGAGAAAGTATTGCAGGTTAAAAGAGACAGAACTCTGGAGACTCGCTCAGAGGAAGAGCAGGAAATGAAACGTGGTGATGGCTGAAGGTCAGAGAAGACGTGAAAGGAAGAAGAAAAAAAACTGCAGCTGGCATCCACAGAAACAGGAGTGTAATCAGAGAGCACCGATCACAGCCGGGTATCGATCACTGCTCGCTTTGTCTTTTTGTTTGTTTGTTTGTGTGGTTGGTTGTTGTTGGTGTGTTTTTTTTTTTTTTTTTTTTTGCAATGATTAATTATAAAAAATTTTAAGAGATTTTTTTTCTTTGAAATCAGATATAGATTTTTTTTTATTCCTTATGGTTTGAGCTTGATATTTTGTTACAGACCAGCTTTTGTATTAAAACATATTATAAAAGAAAATTCCACTACACACAATGTTTCTCTTGATGGTTTTTAAAATGTATATATTTAATGTAATTCTTTCCTTCCTTCTTCTTCTTTTTTAAATTAATGCTTCATTATAGTATTCTTTTATTTGTTTATTTTATTTTATTTTATTTATTTTTTTTGTGGTCTCTATTTTCTTTTTGATTATCATTCCTTTTTATTTTATTTTTTTTATTTGACCATGGTTGCTTTGATCTTTTTCTTTTTCTCTTTAAACAAGATTTGTCTTTCTGCCCAATATGTTCTTTTTTCTGTTTGTTTCTCCAATAATTCCATTTAACCATTTTCCCTTAATTTGTCCATTTTATTTTTCTCTATCTCTCTCTTAGTCTGTCTGTGTTCTATCTATCTATCTATCTATCTATCTCTCTATCTATCTATCTATCCATCCATCCATCGAACCCTCCATCTATCTGTCTGTCTGTCTGTATGTCTACCTATCCTGTATTTTTACTGCTTTCAGCAATACTTACTGTAGTTTGTCTTTTATAATCAATAATTAATTGATTTGATCGGCCTGACTATTTTTGTCCATGTTCCTACTAAGTTAATTTTTGGTTTGTTTGGTTTTTTGTTCTTGTGTTTTCTTTTCATTTTTTTGGCCATGATTGTTCCTGCTGGCGGCACAGTGGCTTAGTGGTAGTGGTTAGCACTGTCACCTTGCACCTCCAGGGTCCAGGTTCGATTCCCGCCTCTGTGTGCATAGAGTTTGCATGTTCTCCCCGTGCTTGGTGGGTTTCCTCCGGGTACTCTGGTTTCCTTCCACAGTCCAAAGACATGCAGTTAAGGCTAATTGGTGTTCCCAAATTGCCCGTAATGAGTGTGTGTGTGTGTGTGTGTGTGTGTGTGTATGTGTGTGTGTATGTGTGTGTGTATGTGTGTGTGCCCTGTGATGGATTGGCACCCTGTACAGGGTCTATCTGCCTTGTGCCCTAAGTTTCCCGGGATAGGCTCCAGGTTCCCTGCGACCCTGAATACAGGATTAAGTGGTATAGACGATGCATGTCTCTAGTACATCAGCCCTGGGTTAAGAACAAACTCAGTTCTGTCTAATTGTTTCAGTCACCTGTGAGATCTAATCTGCTCTAAATAGTGAATTATTATGGATAAATCATGCAGTTCATGATTTTACATACTGTATATATATATATATATCCACTCTCCCTCCCTCTGAGATGTCTGCAATATGTCAGATATTTTTCACCCCAGAAGACACAATGTAGGCTAAGACACTGTAGGCCTGGTGACACTCCGTGAGAACGGTGTCACACCGCTGTCCCTGCAGCCCCGGTTCAGAGATTTCATTCCGTCTTTAATGAGTTATTAATATTTACTCCTATTACCAGCTCTTGTACGTTCAGAAACCTGTATGAGGGTCCGAGAGACAAATGATAAGAAAATCCGCCTGTTAAGATCACAGAGGTGTCGCACGACAGGACGGGATATAATAACGTCATCCGGAGAGTGCAAAGTTCAGACACTTCATTATCTACACATCACGCAGACAACTTCAAAGCCATCAGAAGTATCCAAATAGCACGGCTAATTAGCAGGGCTCGCGCAGCCGTTCTGACTTGTCTACCAGAAAAAAAGTGGCCGTGGATCAAAGTCATCAGGATGGCGGTGCCCGAGCCAAACCCAGCACTCTCCACATGGATGACTTCCATCCTCTGATGACTTTGAAAAAATTCAGCACGGTGGTCACTCGGTCAGATTTAGGAAGTCGGCCGGTCAGGACGTGAAGCCGAGGAAAAGCGCTGACAGCGCGCCCGCGTCATGCAGAGACGAACATCTGGAGCACGCTGCTGCCGAAAGTCACCCGAACTCTGATTAGGAGTAAGAGAAAAGGACGGGGAAATGAAAAGGTACACAAAAGCAATACAGTAGGTACGACAAGTCAAGGGTCATGCAGTGTAAAAAATACAAATCGAGAAATTTTGTCCACACACCAACACACACACACACACACACACACACACACACACACCAACGCACACACACGTCGTACATATGTGGTGATAGATCACTGAGAGGTTTATGAGTCTGACCTGTTACAACCAACAGCACTACACTGCCCTGGACACATACACACACACACACACACTTGATGTTTCATCATATGTTCAGGTGATATTTGACAGCTGTCCCTCGCTCCTTTCGTCTCCTCTCTGCGTTAACGCGACACGAGGAAGCAGGAGGGTCAGGGAATTTTGTGAAACATGACCGAGGAGAACGTCAGAGCTGAGAACCTTACACACACCTGTACTGTAGCTCTCACTCCTGTAGCTTACACTCCTTCAGCTCACACATCTGCAGCTTAACCTTATCTAGTTTACACTCCTGCAACTTTCATCCCTACGGCTTAAACACCCGCAGGTTTAACTCCTGCAGCTCAGTCTTGCAGCTCACACTCCTGCAGCTTTCACTACTCTTGCTTACACCCCTGCAGTTTACACACCCGTAGCTTTCACTCCTACAGCTCACACATCTGCAGCTTACACTTCTGCATTTCACACTTCAGTAGCTCACACATCTTCAGCCTAAACTCATCTAGCTTACACTCCTGCAGCTCACACTACTCTAGCTTACACTAGTGATAGGTCGTTCATGAACGATTCGTTCTTTTTGAACGAATCTTTAACGTGACTCAATAGAACGAGTCGTCTCAGAGAGTGATTTGTTCATTTTCTACTGGGTGCGCACGCACAAATCATCGCAAAACCTCCGTAGGTTACGTACAGGAGACAGGAATGAGTTGTTACCTTTGAGTCTTTTCGGTCCGAATCGTTCGTTCTTTTGTTACGTGACTCTCATAGACTCTATTCACTGCAATAGATTGAAAATAACGAACGACTCAGACTAGAAGATATAAGAGGTGAGCTGCTCATTCTGTTTATTATAATATGTCCTTAGCTGCATTGTAATATTTTCATTACTGGAACTATAGCCAAAATGTTTGTATGTAGACGTATTGGGGTCTTTTTATTGAAAATGTAACATTTTATTTTATTTCTGAACAAAAGAACGAAATGAACTAAATGACTCATTCATTTTGATGAATGAGAGTCAAAGAACCGAGTCACTAAAATGATTCAAACTTCCCATCATTATAGCTTACATACCTGCTTCTTGGACACCTGTACAGTAGATGTCACTCCTGCAGCTCACACCAATGCAGCTTATACTTTTGCATCTCACACTCCTAATTCTCACACTCCTGCAGCTCACAGTTCCACAGCTCTCACTCCTCCCTCAGTTCATCAGTTTGAAAGCACAGCCGCATTTTGAGGTGTTTTGTCTACATTTTGAACTCAGATCTCTTCATCGATCGCAGATTCTCCAGATCCGCTGCTCAGGATTTACTCTCCAGCCTGCAGGCAGTGCTAAGTGAAAGCATCACTCCATCTACCTGCTGTGTTCCTCCACCAGGAGAAGACCCCGAGTCCCCGACAACAACAAAACACAACAAAAGAAAACCGACAATCGATTTCTTCCAAGAGCGGCATATAAATGTGCAGGGTTCATTCCACTTCATACGGCCGGAAAACTAAAAAAAAGAAGGAATAAAAAAATTAAAAAGAAGACTCTTCACCTGCACACTCCCACTTCGTTTGTAGGGAGATATATAGAGATGACTGTCGACACAGGAGTGGGCGAGGTTCATGTATATGTACACACACACACACACACACACACACCTACGTTTAACTCTTCCTTTGAGGACAGGCTTCGCGATCAAACAGAAAACTTTCGACATTTCGTGACCTTGAAATGTCTCACTAGAAGTTTAAACCGGTTCAAAATCACATCAAATAAAATTCAGGAAACTGAGAGCGGTGTGTTTTCAGTGGTGTTTTAAATCATCATAAAAAATCCATACAAATTGTTAGTAAAATACATTAACAAAATTAAACTATCATCCGGAGATCTCGAGTTCGGTTCCTGAGTATTGCTGTAACCTCTCGCAGCTGGAGGTCTAGAGAGAGCTGATTGGCCGAGCTCTCTCAGAGGGGAGGGATGAGATGTACCTCGTGCTCCCACATTAATCACGGCTCTACAGCCAATCAGGGGCGTCTGTGAGCTCGCGCACGTGGAAGGAGTGGATAGCGCTGTCCTCCGAGTGTGTTACACCGCCCCCAACGGTGCGTGAGCGAGCAGTTCGAAAAGATGCGGTCGACTGGCGTCACGTTGTTCAGAGGAAACACGTGATTGTCTACGGCCCTCCCGGCTGAGTGGTAGTAGTAGCCTTAATGTGGGAGCCCCCTAGTGACGGGGAGGAATTGGACACGACTAACTTAGGGAGAAAAAAAACTAAAAGTCCATACAGGATAAAATTATTTATTATTATTTTTTTGTTTGTTTGTTTTAGTAAGTAAAATGTATTTATTTATTTATTTATTTTATTTTATTTAATAATTACTCTTCTCAATATCTAAACTGATTAGGAAACTCGAATGATAAATGTTGTATATAAGAAAAGTTGTGTATCCATGTAAGGAGTCTCCGGTGCAAACAAAGTTTACAAGAGTCCAAGTTTTTTAGCCTTATTCATATAAAAAGAGAGGAAAAAATAAAACAGAAAAAATATTGATTACAAAATAAATCGTTTGTGTCTTTTCTAAAACTACTAGTATTGTTCATGCAAAAACCTGCGTTTATTTATTGGAGAAATTAGGAGTAGCGTATTCTGATAGAAAAAGATCCCAGTCCCAGTAACATAATAATAAAAAAAAAAAAAATTAAATAAATAAATAAATAAAATGAATGAACCAGTTCTCAAGCTTGTCAGAAAAGAATATAGGTAGCATAGATTGATAGGACACCTTTCAGTCCAAATCTGTGATGTTCACGACATGAGCGGATGTGGCGTCCCCTTCCGAAAGACAATTAAAAAATATAGTTTTCTTAACATTTACAAAAAAATGTATTTCTATCGTTAAAAATAATGTCACGACCCGTTACGACAGAGCAGCTGCTTCGAGCACACCGTAAACCTCTGGTGTTTTCGTAAATAAAAAAGTAAATAATAATAATAATATTAATAATAATAATAATAAGCTCATGTATCAAAAACGAATTGAGCAAAAATCTTGAGTGATTTTGATCCAAGACTAGTTTTGGATTTGGATTAGATTCGGACCATATGGCTGAGTAATAAATAGATAAACAAATAAACATTTAATATTTCAAAACCTGCACACTGTACACAATTGTTTCTTATGCAGGAACAAACATGAACAAACAAACAGAACCAGTTTGAACTGATTTGCATAACAGGCTGATCTGGGGAGTGTATTTAAAATAATAATAAAAAAAAAAAAACATTTTAATATCTAAAAACTGGATTCAGCACACGTGTTTATTTTAATGTACAAAGGGACTGACATGATTTTATAAATTTTCTGATCATGTGGAGGGGAGACTTCACACAGGTAAACTACAAAAGGACAAAATGTACATCATGATGTTTGTTCAAAAATAAATACATAATATTAATAGTATGTACCATACGAGCAATAATACACACTTTATAAAGTGCAGTTACTGAAAAGAAAAGAATCAGTTCCATACTCAATAGCAGCTACTGATGCACAAGAAACAGGAAGTGAAACTAACAGGTCTGTTGTGTTTGTCCTACTTTGGATGGAGTCGGACAGGAGATATTGTTCTGTTTCTCTACTGCTCTGCTCCTGATGACCCGGCTTAGGTGTGCCGAGAACTGAAATAGAGCAAAAATCCCACGACCTGCGGACTTGTGACCTCTATGACACGCAATATTTTGTTGATCTGAGCTCATATCAGTCTGAAAAAACATGAACATATTTCTGCCAGTTCTTTTCTTTCTCTAAGTAAAAAAATAATAAATCAAGAGAGTGAAAAGAAAAGAGTGAGGGGAGTGAGTGGGAAGGAGTAGGCGTAGGACGTGGGACTGTTACAAGAGACAGAAGGAAAGGAAAAAGAATGAAGAAGAAGGAGAGAAGACTGGCGTTATTATGGCGAAGCATCCCGTACAACTGAGACGGCGCTCAATCCCTCGCAGCAGATGGCTCCCCGGCCGTCCAAATGCAGGGGGAGAGATGGAGTGTGTATCGGTGAACCAGGCCTCCTGTGGCTCCCACAAATGGCACTAGAAGCACGACAAGAAGACTTTAGTGGGAAAAAAAAAAAGAGGGCCTTGTTTACTAAAAAAAAAAAGGTCCTCAAGAAAGGTTTCAATAATAAAATTAAATCTACAGTATTCCAGAAACCTCATGTTTATAAGAGGGGGAAAATAAGTGATGGTATTTAGAGTTTAAAACATGCATAGTAAGGACTTAGTATATGCACATTCACATGGCACTAATTGGCGTTCCTAAATTACCCGTAGCGTGTGAGCGGATGTTGACCGGAGGTCCCACCACAGTCATAAAATGGAAATAAATACAATAGTAATCACTTATCTTCCACGGTCGCTAAGATTAAGATTCAATTATTTGTAAATAAATAATTGAAAGTGGCAGCTTTGGCAGTTCTGGGGCTTGAACCCCTGACCCTCTGATCAGTAACCCAGAGCCTCAACCATCTTAGCCACCCACTGAACCTAGGTGGACTACAGAGGTTCTTCAGATGGATGGATGGATGGATCCAATAAAGTGTGTCCATAGTGTTTAAAGGTGCTTAAAGGTGAGACAGTGGCCTAGCTGCCAAAAAAAAAAAAAAGGCATGTTGACTCCTAAGTGAAAAGCCTCGGACACTGATTTCGGCATGTGCATAAGCTGACTCTGAATACGCTGAACTTTCCCAAAATGTGTGACTGCATATAACATAATTCCTACCCTACTACAAGTAGATATCTTCAGCATGATAGCTTAGAGATATCTTAGAGAGAACTGTCAGGTTCAAATCAGGACGAAACCAAGAGGCAATGACTGACTATTGGACTTAAGCTGGCGTCTGGGAACACAGCACCGGCTGATTTAGTTGAAACACTATCTGTCGATATCATGTCGAGCTTCTCGGCTCTGCTGCTCTACTCCTGTCCCTCCTGGCATTTGGAAAGGCCATGGCGAGGAGCTCACACTTCCATCTGCATACAGCAGATTTCAGACTGTGCACTGAACACTGAACACACTCTTGCAACGGTAAAACACTGCAAAGTTTATGGTTACGAGAAAGGTTAAGGAAAGGTTACTGAGGAGGAGGGAATTCTTTACGTTTGCTATAAAAAGCTTTCGACACGACCCGTCGCGAGGCACGCTAGCACACAAACAAGGGAACAGCTGGCTGGGGTGTATACAGTACCGGAGAGCATGAAATAGCTAACGCCATTCGTTTACTCTGTCTAGAGTAGGGTGGATCCTCTGGAGCCAGACTCACTGCCTGCCAAGCGGAGCAGCACCGATATGTGTGTGTGTGTGTGTGTGTGTGTGTGTGTGTGTGGAGCTGATATTAATGATATGATATTAAGGTCCCATGGCTCAGGCAGTGTGTTCTCACTGCAGGAGTTTGGCACGCAGGCTCAGCACTACGTAATCCCTTGCACAGTGCAACAGGGAGCACACCTGTCCAAACTGCGTAAACACACACACACACAGAAAATCAGCTCAATATGGCATACCATAAGGCAAAAATAAAAAGGAATTGAAGGCTGTGGTCACATTATAAGTCATGGACACGCTATTAAACAAACGCATCATCATTATCATTATCATCATCACCATCACCATCATCCGTGTACAGTTTGTGTGTTATTCCTCCGCGTCCTAATGCACACTAACGGCGCTACATGTCCGTGTCAGTGCCCTGCTGTTTGAGGCTGTTCCACTTCCCAAATAATATCTGGTCAGATCTACTGTATAGCGGTCGCTTTCCTTTTTTTTTATGGATGGATAGACAAACTGCGAAACAACAGACATGGATATTCACCTTGACGTATCGATCAGTGGTGAAGAAGAATAACACTAAACACTCGCCTCTTTCCGTCTTTTCCGTCTTGCATAGAAATTTTGGCAAACAAATTTGTGTTGGATATATCAAACTATCTTACGACATTAAATCATGTGCTAGTTTTACCTTTCATGGGAACAAGCTCCATCCACTACTTCCTTATTTACAAAATATTTGCACCCCTTTACAGCAGTGGAGGCTCTGGATTGCTGATCAGTAGGAACTTTGCAGAAACACAATAGAAACCAGAAAGGACTTGTGGTATTGTCTCCTTTGATGTGGAGCTGCCACGCTTTTTTTGGGCATGATCAACAAATGAGGAAGTGGCCGAAGCAAGACGCAGAAGCAATTAATACAAGAATGGCGCAGACGGGAAAGATTGGATTGCGTTCTCACTGAACAAGCTCAGGGGTAGCTCAGTGGTTACGGCATTGGACTACGGTTCAGAAGGTCCCAGGTTCAAATTCCACAACCACAAAGTTGTCCCTGTTGGGCCCTTGAGCAAGGCCCTTAACCCTCAACTTCTCAGATGTATAATGAGAAAAAAATGTAAGTCGCTCTGGATAAGGGCGTCTGCCAAGTGCCGTAATGTAACTGTGAACAGTCATTGAAATGTCACTGTGTTGGTGCTACATCGATCAAAGTTCTCACAGCGCGCTCTTCAAGCATGGGCTTTTCTTTCAACAGATTATCAGTGCGGCGGTGTCATGTTTAGAGAATTTAGCATAAATACTGGGTGAAGAAAAGCACTGTGTGTGTCGTGGTATTTATACCATAAACTCTCTGGTCGCAAAGACAACATAGTACACACGTAAAAAGCACCTGGTAAGAGTGCGGTGCAATCTGATTGGACTTAGTAATGACCTGGTTTGTTCTCACTGGACCTGGTGCACAAGAGATCATGTGCGTGACAAACATGATGGACACACTGAGAACCTGAAAGGGACGTGGCTGAGAAGTAGTATGAATTTGGTAAATGCATATTTATCCATTTTGACCCCGCTCCCGCTGTGTTCGTCAAAATTTATAGAATGCATTTGGATCTTGATGGTTTTCTAGGCTACACCTACTGTATGCTCATAAAAACATATTATGTTGTTGCCGGTCCCAAAGCCTGAATGAAGAACAAGGGCTGAGCATCATGCTATTGACACGACCCCGTAAAAACCATGAATGCTATAGAAATTATGAGGAGAAAAAAAGCACGCCCCTTTAAGATACCGTTTACATCTAATTTACATAAAGACCACTCTATTTTATGCTGGTCTTGTGATACTGAGCGTATAAATGGTACATTTTCAGCAAGATACCGGTATTAAAAATCTCTGAAAAGAAGTAAATAGAGCAGAAAATATACTTTTGTGAAGTTGTGTTACGGGTACTGCAAATAGGAAATATTATTTTCATAATATTTAACTAAAAAATTTTATTCAATTACGTGCTAATAACAGCGTAAAGGATAGTCCAGCCTAATTTCACACATAGATTTGGAATAGGGAAATCTGTCTTACCAGGAGTGCCTTATGGGTGGTAAGGTAGGATGATTTCAAGGGCGCTTGAATGACAGAAGACCCTTAGAAATACTACAGCATTCGAAAAGTGTTAGAGTGGTCAATGTTGGGGTCCAGTATATGAGGTTTTAAAGGGGTCCAGAATGTCTAGCAGTGCACAGATGAATAATGGGCAGTCAGAGTGGGGGTGTGGACGGACGAGGGTTCGAGTTACAGTAGATGAGTAGCTGAGCAAGTTGTTGATACCGCTTATATGCAACCTTAGGCTAAAAAAAAATGACCTTGGCAAAACAGTAATAATGAGAATCTGAAGCTATATAGTAGTGCCTTTTTCAAAGCCAAGGTTACTAGAGAATTATAGAATTACAGAGCAAGCATTATAACCAAAATTACAAAGTACAGTAACGTATATAAGGACAGAAACTGCTGAAATGTAAAATGCTGTGGCCTTCAAGTAAGAAATCACATTCTGCAAAACACATTGTACTCCTATTAAACGTAAACTAACTAGATGGATGGCATGTTGGAGCAGCATCTGTGCAATCCCAGGATAAAGTATGCAAAAGTTACTTTTAGAGGATTGTTAAACATCCTCGATGTAGACAGTTCCATAAGTCTGTTCACCAGACCTATGAAAGTTTAAAAAAATACAATAAACGTATTGTCGTTTTGACCTAAGTGTACTGTAGCTTGCATTTACAAATGTCAGATATGTAAGAAGGTACGGTGGTAAAGTGGTAAGCACTGTGGCCTTGCACTTCCAGGGTCGAGGGTTCGAGTCCTGCCTGCTGATCTGTGTTCATATAGTTTGCATTTTTTCCCTGTATTAGGTAGTTTCCTCCCACAGGCCAAAGACATACAGAAGAGGCTAACTGGCATTTCCAAATTGCCTGCACACCCCTCTGATTGGTGTACCCTGCCTAGGGACCCTGGGACAGCCTCCAGGCCTCCTGCCACGGTGTACAGAATAAGCTGTATAGGGAATAAGTGAGATTGAGGAAGTTTTCTAATGTATTTGCATTGACCTGTTGTGTACATGGTACTAATAAACAAGCGTAAGTAACTTAAAGGTACTTTGTAGCTCATGGAGTTAGCTTGTATAACTGTTAGATTTCTAGTTAGGCTTGCTCAACTAAAGGTGCCATTGCTTTTTACTTCAAATGCTAGAGAAATAAGGTGCTAAGAAACGTTGCAGGTACTCAAGCATCAAGAAGGTACTTGTTCATCGTCAGTAAGTGCTTTGTCAGAGTGGAAGTGGATCTGGAGAATATTTCAGGATCAAAGAATGTATGTACAAACTTCTTCACACTTAGGGTCAATTCAGGGTCATCGAGCCACCTACCATGGAGTTTTGGCAGGAAACTGGACAACCCACAGGTAAAAAAACAAAAAAGTTCAGGATTTAACTTGGAGCCCAGTTAAAGAGGGCTGATTGGTGCAATATTGGTAGTGGTGGCCTCTCTGATGTGCCCCTGGTCTACCCTTTAGGAGGGTTGCCCCTTTACCCTTTAAAAGACTGTCTCTTTGAAGCCTTCAGATTCCCAATGGGTTCTTGAGCAAGAAATCTTAAGCTCCATCAACTTGGCTCGACTGTAAGTCACTCCGGATAAACGTTGGAAAAGAAACATGAGATTGGTATCTTAGGGGTGGTAGAGGTGGGGTAGTCGGGTGAGGAGGTAAGAGAAGGGTGATATGAGATGGGGTTAGTGTAGATGAGGAGTGGATATGGGGCAGCTGGCCACTGCTAATGTGCCATCTGGGAAAGCAGCTACGCCAGGAAGCTAATCAGACCATCCATCACTCAGATACCTGACAGGGGCAATTAGTCCACCTTGCTGCTCTCTGTCGCACTACCCTCCCTCATCTGTTTCTCTTTTCCTTTTTTTCCTTTCACATCTACACTCAGCTGGACTACTCTCTGCTCTTTCTATCCTCTCTACTTTGTATCTTTTTGTTCTTGTCCTCTTTTCCCACAATTTCTTTTAATTCCTTTCTAATAATTTAAATTTCTTTTAATTTCCTCTCCTTTTTGTGTTTTTATTTTTTCTTCCATTCCATATTATACTGTATACCTATCTACGACCAAAACTGGTACTGGTGCTAAAAAGTGTCTCAACTCGGTGAAAAAGTTAATTTTCAGATAGGAACATATAACACCATTTTTCATAATACTTACTAATTAATCTCCCAATTTATGCTTCACTTTTTGTAAATACGTGTATACATTTATATTTTTATCAGATAAAAAGAAACACATTTGGTAAATACATTTTCATGCCCTTTTATGTTAGTAGTGTCTGTAACTTTTTTGAATTCAAATTTTTCAATGATCTTAACTGTCATTCAGATGAAACTTGGCCAATTTAGATTTCACATGAAAAGACCTGATTTATTGTATTAAGGCCTGATTTATTGATTTGTATTATTCTAAAATGCACAATTGTTAAGATATTGCAACATGACTTTGACATGGTTACGGACACTACAAAGGGTTTGTTTTTTAAAGCTTTTCTTTTTTAAGCTTTTACCAAAAACTGGAATCCTTTAATTTAAGCAACGATTTTTACAAGTCATATGCGGTTAGAATGTTACACCAATTTTAGTATCAATACTCATAAAGAAATATGAATAATTATCATTTGAAATGATTATTGTTTGAAGCGAGAAAAATGGCATTTTTGGGGCACAAATAAAATCATCTCTCCAAAACGGCTGAAGTTAGCAACTTGACATTTTTAGAGACGCGAGATCGGTCACTTCCATGTTGTATAAACTTCAGAAGCAGCTTCTTTGGCCACTCACATTTTCTGTATGTATAACATTAAAAAAATTAAATCAGCACCAATAACTGTTTCGGCCGCTACCTCCCTTTCGCCCTCATTCTGCATCCTTTACAAGTTTTCCTGTTCTCCTTGACTTTGCTCTTCTTCAGCTCCAATTTATTTATCTTGATCTTATCTCCTTTCCTCAGCTCCTTCTTCTCATTTCCTTTCCATCAGTCATCGTCCACTTGTCTTCTGTCTTACATGCTCTCCTGCTATTTATCTTTCACCCCTTTCTTTCTTTCTTGTTGATTTTTATGCCCTCCTGATCTCGCTATCCGAGATTTTCTCTTCACTTCTCTACCAGTCTTCTTCTTAAACGTAATTCTTCTCCTCATTGCGTTTCTTTGAGCGAACTTTGTTCTCTTCCTCCACACCTCTCCTCTCCCCTCTTCAACATTTGTTCTTGCTGTCTACCTTCATTCCATTCAAAGACATTTCACTCTCTTCTTCTTCTTCTTCCTTTAGCAGAGTGCAGCTGGCAAACAAAGCCTGAGTGTATCCAAGCAAGAGATTTGTGACTTGTGAAACCTGGACTGCATCTATCGTGAAACATCTATGCCAAGGAAGACTCTATTATTGAGGACAGGAAAGATGTGGGTGGACAAACTACCCGTCCTCTCCCTCACACTATCCGAGTGCAAATACGACAAAAAGCTTGCGAATCTCACCAGGAGAATAACTTCAACGATACTATGGAGAAAAGCAAAAAAAATAAAAATAAAAAAAAAAACAGATTGAGGGGAAGACAGGACGAGCCAGAGAGAGGTGCGCGAGTGTGTGTAAATGTCTGAAAGCAGCACTTTCTATTCAGGAGTAAATAAGAAGCATGGAATTATGCAAACACATTCCGCAGGCTCGATTATTAATGCTGTAGGTGCAAGATGGAGACAGTGAAATGAGGAAAAAATACATTCAAGCGCAGCCAGATCCACTGCATCACCTCATTCCTCAAAAGTGTAAAAGTGTCTGTTCTTTATAACGGTAGGTATAGATGAAATGAAGGATATTCCCTGCTTTATCTTTCATCCTAACATGGATGGAATCTCATGATACAGCAGTTTAGTTTTTCATGAAAAAAATAAATAAAAAATAAAAATTAACCAAGCGAAAGTTTGTTAAATGTCATCTGTGACATCGCACCTCTCCCGGAGGTTCCGGGAGCCTCCTGCATAAATCTCATACAATATGACGGAAAATCTATTTTTTTTTATGAGAGAGAGAGAGATTTAGATTATGCATTTTGATTCATCTTGTGCTAGTGTTTTACATGCAACATCTCCCTTTTTTTTTTCTTTCTTCATCATTAAAGCTTAGAGCCCTACAGCGCGGTGGCAGAGTCGCCGTCAAAAAAAAGGTAAATACAAAACACAGCTCACAATTAACCTACAAGTCCAAAGTTAGACACGAACAATTAGCATTGAACATGATTTTAATTCTCATTAAAATTTAACTTGGGCAATTTAGATTTCACATGAAAAGACATAAACCTGAAAAAGTGTATTATTCTAAAATGCAAAACTGTTAAGATATTACAGCACACAACTGTTTTATATCCTCTTTTAATCAAACATTATCATGCAACGCTAATTGTTCTTGTCTACCTTAATTACAACCAGTGTTGGGTGTAACTCGTTACAAAGTAATGGTAGTAAAGTAGTGGATTACTTTTTTGATGTAACGAGTAATTTAACGCGTTACGGTAGGTCCGCCATTTAAGTCCTCAGTTATTTAGTTATATTTTTTTTAATGTAATACATTATGCAGACAATTTATGTAATCCGTGAGCCAGACAGCAGTAATTCCATTAGTGTGTGTATGTGTGTGTGTGTGTGTGTGTGTGTGAAAGTCGTCCTACAAGCCCCGCCCCTGATCCCTCTCTGTTATTTCTGCTGTTAGTAGTTATGGGCCAAACTTGGCTGAGTGATGATGGTAGAATAATTATAAAGGTCTTGACTAAAACAATATGCATGAGGAATCACAAAGGAGTTTTCATTTCCTGCAATGGAAAAGTACTCGAACTAGTTACTTTTATCAAAAGGTAACGCTGTAATGTAATTAGAAACTTTAAAAAGTAACGTCCCCCAACACAGACCACGTTACTCATGTTTTTGCGCAGGTGTAAAAAAGAGATAAATGTAAGTCATCTATATAAATTAAAAAAAGGTTTTGTCTGTAACATTGGTCAGAACTCACTCTTTCAATGATATCTTTACACTTCACACACCGGAGGAACCAAAGCCAGTCTCAGAAAATTGTCTGTCTGTCTGTCTGTCTCCAATATGTTTTGTCTCAGCATCAAGCAAATCTGGCTGAACAGAATTTAATGAAACTTCTGCAGTACTTAGATATCTGCCTGAAGTTTAACCTGAAATGAAATCGAAATGTTGAGTAAAAGCGATGTTATGAACAGTTATGTTACGGATTTAATAATCTTAAGGGGTAATTAGAGGGTTCATCTTTGAATGCATTAACGCTGATCAGCTCTTTTTCAGCTTTAACCTTTTAACTATTTCTACAAACTCTTTACCCGTCAGCGACAGCTATTTCAGCTGGTGTTGTATATGAGGGGATCTTGCAATTGAGAAAAGCTACTGTATAGATCAATCTAAGATACAGTCTAACCATCAAAGTTCTCCCTTCTCAAAGAGCTTTCCCGAGGCTGGCTTCTGTTGCCCGCAGGCCCGGTTTGATCAGGGGCCCAAGCAGTTTCTTGGTTTGCAAGCCCTCTGGCTCCTTCTCTAGTTCGTGAAGGAGAACCTTAAAATGATGAATTTCTGCGACGCTCAAGGTCAGAAGCGCGGATAGGCGGCAAGGAGTACGAGAGGATCTTAAAGTATCGAAGGGTGGCTAGATAAGGACAAGGGCAAAAAAAGTAGCAGGGAGTGAGGTTATTAAAAACTTTCTTAATATGAGCAGGAGAATTTCGAACACTTCGTTACCGAGCCAAGGATTTTAAAGTGCAGGTGAACTGTAGCGCCAATCAGGCAAGAAAGTAGTGTTTAAAAACACGGTGCAATAATAGGACTTCACTACCCGAAACACTGGACCCACTACAGTTTGCATACCATCAGAACCGCTCTACTGACGATGCCATCTCTCATCTCCTCCATACATCACTCACTCACCTGGACACTAGGAAAGGGAATTATGTTAAAATGCTCTTCACCGACTACAGCTCTGCATTTAATACCATAATTCCCTCCACACTCACCACCAAGCTGGAGCACCTGGGACTCAGCTCAT
>JAQMYG010000035.1:31132162-31142793 GCA_030014215.1 Clariallabes teugelsi | reverse complement strand
TTTACTGGGTGGGAAAGGTACAGAGGCCACACCTCCTTTACTGGGTGGGAAAGGTACAGAGGCCACACCTCCTTTACCAGGTCCAACAGGTGCAGAGACAAAACCTCCTTCACTGGGTGGGAAAGGTACAGAGGCCACACCCACTTCACTGTATGGGAAAGGGACAGAGGCCACACCCACTTCACTGTATGGGAAAGGGACAGAGGCCACACCACCTCCACCAGGTCCAACAGGTACAGATGCCAGACCCTCCTTCACTGGGTTCAAAAGCTACAGAGGCCACACCTCGTTCCCTGGGTTTGACCGGTACAGTGACAGCACCTCATTCATTGGGTGGGAAAGGTACACCTTCTAGTGCCACAAAATAAGTCACTGTCTTTGTGCCTTCCAGGTTCAGTACAAGAGGCATGACCGGAAAAGTAAGGAAGCCATGTCCTCTATACCCTCCATTGCCAATGGGGCATGTATGGCTTTCTCACTGATTGAGACAGGGTCAAAGGTCATGCTTCTTACACTGAACCCGGAAGGCACAAAGACAGCGACTTCTTTTGTGGCACTTAAATGTACAAACACTACACCTGATCTACTAACAGGTACCAAGGCCACCACTTGAACCTGCACTAACATGTCACCACACCTCCTCAACTGGGGTCTACAATTACAGGGACCCCACTCCGACCACTGGGATTGACAGGTTATGTTTTCTTTTCTGGAATTAAATGGCCAGACCTTGTTCACTGTATCTGACAAACACAGAGTTCACTGAGACTGAGGCCAAACTTCCTTCAGTGTGACTGACAAGCACAAAGCAAAGGCTTCTTCACTAGAAGTGACAGACCCCGAGGCCACATCTCTTTCACTGGGACGAATAAATATAGAGACCACACCTCCTTTTTTCTGCGAGGCCATAGATCATAGCCTCTGTGTTTATTGATTCGGGGTAAATTTAATATTTCATCATCTGTGTATCGGATCTGCTGTCACGATGATGAACGAGTGAGCAGATGAGATGCGCGAAAAAGAAAAACACAGTCGAGCAGTCCCGCATTTACTAGAATCACACCGAGTTGCAGTTTTACACCTGTACCTTTTGTCCATCCTTAGCTTAAAATTTATTTCAAGGTAGAAATTATTTACATAAATAAAAACAATGATTACTTAACCCACTTCTAGAGACACATAGGCAGATATAACATTGTGTATAGGTGTGTTCGGTCATGTCTTTAAACCCTCCTAAAAATCTGTATTTCACCACTGTTGGTGAAGATCACAAAAAAAAAAAAGGTCAGATAATTTTTCATGCCAAATCCATTATTTGTTCAAATCAACAAGAAACAAGGGATAACCCAGGAAACCGATCAAAAAAGGTTTGGATATTTGATGTGATTCAGCTTATTTCTCTAGGGGAAATTCTTCTAAGTGGAATCCTACCACAAAGTGGTCTCCTTTTATAAAGAAAACCAGAACCATTAATCATCCAAAGAGCCCCTGACAAACCCTTTAATCTAGGCAGGTAGCCTTCACCTGGAGCATGGTTAAAAATGGCTCCCAAGTGGTATCACTGGGAGAGTGTGAGTCTGGCTGGAAGGCATGATGTGTTCTCTCTTCTTGTCAATCAGAACAACACTAGCATCTGTGAGCTCATGTATGTGAATTAACCAGAGTATTCAAGCTGACGTAGCGTGGGCAGCTACATGAAAGATGTGGTGGCTGGCTTATAGAAAGCACTTGCTAGCCTTCATCATCCCTAGTGCGAAGCTGTCGAGTGAAAGGAGAGAGCCGGCTAGGAATTTGGGAACGACCAAATTGGAAGAAAAATATATGATTAACATCGGTTTGAACTGCTCAGACTGGTCAAAACAAACGTGACTCACGTGTCAAACACTCACCCAGAAATATCGAATGTAGTAGAGCCGAAGCTGGAGCTGATAAGCACAAACCGAGGTGAATTGAGGCTATAAAAAAAAAAAAGTCAATATAATCCCATCAATGGAACAATTGATAGTGTAATAAAACCACAGACATAGATAAGCTTCAAGCCAATTATTGTATCAGCGTCCTGACTGTCAATCTGTTCACCAACACAAAGTCAAGTTACGTGAGTTAACAGTTGTACCATTCCTATTAAGTATAAATATGATACGTGTAAGAATTTGTTGGATCGTGATGGTATAGGAGGAGCATGGCAAAACAGGGGGTAGTGGTGCTCACTGGTCTCATGTGTTAACAATTTCTCAGAAGCTCGCACTTCTGTGTGTCTGACTCGACCCCCTTGAGTCACCTTGGATTTTGTGTGGTCACAGGCTTCCCCCAGGTTCCCCAGTTTTCCCCACCTCCTGCTCCAGTGGTCTTGGATCGACCACCTGGAGTCACCTTAGGATTCCCGTGTTCATAGGTTTCCCCCAGGTTACCTAGTTTTCTCCTACTTCCCTCTTCCGGTGTCCATGGATTGACCCATTTTTATATTATTTGTGCTAGAACCATTTGGCCTGCCAGTGTGTCCATCAGACTCAGACTGGAACTTCACTGAGGTCAGGGTTTAGAAGAAGAAGCACAAAGAAAAATAGAGAAAGAAGAGGTGGAGTAGAAAGCAGCCATCCTCTACACTTCCTATTGATTTTCCATTAGCTCACACCAACCTTGGTTAAATCAGTCCACTTTGTGTTCTCTACATCTCCGGCCATGCAATCTTAATTAATTCTGATTCAAGGCCATGGAAGTAAATTACTCTCTCTGCTCAATGACCGGCACTTAATTTGTCCTGCACAGCTTGCTTTTAATGTCCACTCAATCTCCAATTCCAGAGAACATCTCTCCTTCTCTGTTTATCACCGATTTTAAACTGAAGTCAAATCTGTTTAAAATCTGATGCCAGTGTTGAAATTACACATCTGATTTTGGGCAGTGTGTCCAGATTTTAATCAGGGGTGGTCGATGGTCTAAAGTGGATGCAATTTTTTTTCCTCTCTTTTTCTTTATTAAGTATGAACCGTACACCCCAGAAGCACCGAGAAAACTCAGATCTATATATTTCAGCCTGGTTTGTGACTTCTGGCTCTGAAAGTTTATCAGCTGCTATTGATAGAATCACACTTGCATAATTACTCTTTGTTTCTGTAATGCTTCCACGGTAACATCATAAAAAAAAAAGTGTCATTTATATTCTCATCCATGTTTCTATTCTTTAAAAATACATTATCGGTTCATCCCTACGTACCAATCAATGTATAAGGGGTGTTCAAGTCAAACCGGGACTTGTGATGAAGTCATGTAAATAGCAATTTTTTCAAAACTTTTAAGTACAGTACGGTGTTGAGACTCTTAGCTGCAGTGAAACACTTTAAACTAAAATGTTTTAAAGAAGGCTGTATGTACGCAAATAGCAAACCCGGCTGAGATGGCTCGGAGCCCACTGGAGTCACTTGTCACCAACTTGCAGAAGAGACAAATCTGTCTGTGTGAACTGTACACACAATCATTGACCAACACCGTTTGCATGTTACAGGAACTTGACTGGGAGTTATTGGCACTACAGTCCTGACAAGCCATTTTCACATGTTTGGGCCATTAAAGGATTTCCTGGGAGGCCAGCGTTTTAGATGTGAAGTAACCTGTGCAAAAACTCTTTCTACCTTGATGGTGTCCAAGCACCAGTGAAACACTGGATAAGTGCATTAGTGTAGCAGGTGATTATATAGAGAAATAAAGGGAGTTTTTACTCTCAGAACCGTGTTCTGTTAATCTCCACAATAAAAAGTCTTGCTTTGACTTCAACACTGTTTTTACATAAACTGGATATTTCCCCCCCAGCTAATTTCTAAATTTAGGTCCAGAAGTGCCCTAAATTTATTAGCATCCTCAATGTCCATTCTGTCTAAATGTAGAAACTCAAGAAAATAAGCTAATATAAGTGTGTGCTCCCTAAGATCACACTACCTGTGCTTCAAATCAGTTTAAAATGATGGAAGAGGCTGGAAATAAATTACAGATCGATTCTAAATGAGTTAAATTGCAAATTCATATGATTGAACACATGAGGAAAGAGGTGGGAACATAGCTGACCTTTGACAGTAACGACCTGGACTAACAAATTATGGTACAATGTTACATTATTCAAAGACAAATTAGTTTTTAATCTCTGTAATTTGCCTTAATCCTAATACAAAGTCTTGCCTCACATCTAAACATAAATGTCCTATTACTGATTACATTAGCATTTATTTGCAAGTACATGAGGAGAAAAAAAAACAACAATATGTAAAGAAGAAAAACACTCAAACCATGCTGGAATATTAAACGGACCCATGACGGAGTGGTGTGAAGTGGCACGACGTGAAGCAGGTCACGCCTTACCACCCTGGAATTGAGTAGTTTTTAATAGCAGCACATCTCTTAAAGAGCTCTTTTATTTCCGAAAGCAACTTGCCAATGACTTACATTTATTAATTCACATATTAGACCAGATGCATTAGTACAGTCGTATGAATAGGATCACTGCCACTAGTACTGCCAGAGCTGGGAAAAATAATCGACGACTTCTGACCAATCGGAATTCAGAACTCAACATCGCTGTCGGATTGCACCTCACTTTCCCCTCCCCTAGCTTTCATCACGTGAAAATCATTAAACTCTCACTTTCATAATCAACACAACAACAACAACAACAACAAAAACCCTTCCAGTCCAAACCAGAACCAAATGAAGACGCCTGTTTAGACGTTTTTCCAAACAGCTGGAAGAGTTTGGGTCCTCTGCTTCTTATTGCCTGACCTCTAGGGGCACTGATGCTTAGCACAGCCACTCTATTTGGCATGACAACAGCAGCGAGATGAAGGAGGCAGGGCGAACTGTGATAAACTGGGTAATAACTCCTGCTGTGTGGGCTGCAAAGGGCAAGCCTTCACCTCTCACCAGGAACGATGCCAATATCACCCAGCACTACGCATCCTCCCGCTCCTAATGGAATTGGCTGGCTGCAATAATAATTTGAATTTCACGCCCCGCTGCTCTGGCCAGGACGAACAGGCTGGGACCGGGCATAAATTAGCAGCACCGTGCCCAGTGATCAATGCGGGAGCCGTTCAGGACCTATCGATCCGCCGTTTGCAGAAGGTAATCAAGGTACTAATATACCACACTCACCTTTATGGGCGGAGCTAATCTGGGTGACGGAGAGAGCTTAAAAAAATCCTAACAGCACAAGAAATGATTTCTTCACATATCCTAGTTAGAAAGCTGGGGTCAGAGCGCAGGGTCAGCCAGGATACAGCGCCCCCTGGGGCAGACAGGGATATGGGTCTTGCTCAAGGGCTCAAAAGTGGCAACTTGGCAGTGCTGGGGCTCGAACCCCAGACCTTCCAATCAGTAACCCACAGCCTTAACCACTTGGGTCACCACTACCCTACTCTTATTATTCAGTCATGAGGTCATTATTACGTTCTTTTCTAGAGGCAAATCAGATATAGTTTCACATTTATATTTTTAATCCTAAGCACAGGAACAATAGAAAGCCAACTGTATATAGACAACCAGATAGAAAGAAAGAAAGAAAATAAGAAAGAAACAATGAATATAATAAACAAATAAAGCAAAAAAGAAGCAAAACATAAACAAAGAATTGAAAAAAAGAAACGAAGTAACCGAGAAAACAAACAAATAAAGAACAAAAGGACCAAACATAAAAACAAGAACAATAACACTATAAGAGTGAACTACAGAACTGCATTTAGCTCAGCTTGAGTTTTTCTTTAGTCTGTCTCGCTATTCAAGCTTAGCTTAGCAGCGCATCTCTTGTTTGCTTGCCAATCATTTCCAGAACTGTGTTTTGTAACAATATTTACAAAAGTGTGAGTTAAATGCAAAAATGTATTTCTATTAATAAATCCAAACGTGATAACGATGTTATAAACAAAAGCTCAAAAACGTAACCGCCGTAAAAGTAAAAACGCACTCGGAAAACATTTGTGACAAAAACAGCGCCACCAAAGCTGGTGAAAAAATATAACCTTAACTTTAAACATCGACTGGGCTGACAAATCAATGTCCTTTTTTTTTTTTTTACAAACGTAGTTTTTAAATACATAATTACAATTGTCTTTCTTTAAATGTTCAATATTTTGTAGTAGTACAGATTGTGACTTCAGCAGTTATGTTTATATGCATTACTATGTTAGTGAAAGACTCCAAAGAGCCCACGGGGAAAAAAAAAGGAAGCGAGGCGATTTCCTTCCCAATCAAATGTATTTACTCTTAAGTCTAATGATCAGCACAATTATATGAAATACACTATTATTTTTCCTTACTTAAGTTGATTAAGTGTGTGAAAAAAGAACACATCGGAAGGATTGATAAGGATTTTACTCCACCGAGAGGCGCTCTACATGCCGAGGAATTTTTTAGGGTTCATGCAATAGCAAAGCACCAACCGGTGTACTCGATGATATGCTGCAGATGTGGAGCATTCAGAAAAAGTTCAGTTTATATTATATATGAATTGGGACGATCAGTATCGGTACTCCGTATCAGTAGTGTTCAAATTGAAGTACTTGTACTGGGTCTGACAAAAAAGTGGTAGAAGTGAGCACTGGTTGGGGGTTCAAATCTCAATCCCGCCTCCGGACTGCGTGCATGGAGTTTGATATTTCTTCCTGGGCTTGACGGGTTTAACAATCTGGGTTAACAATCTAAGACACGCCCTGTAGACAGACTGTTTTGTTTGTTTGTTTGTTTTTCAAATTCCATTATGTAGTTTGTCTGAGTGTGTGTGTGTGTGTGCGCTTGTGCCCTACGACAGGTGGCACCACACCCAGGGTGTACCCTGCTTCGATCTCCAGGCTCCAGGCTCCCCATGACCCAACTGAGACGCGGTGTAGATAATGAATAAATGGACTGATTTTTTTCTTATATATGTTTTTAAGTGCTTCAGTACTCAAGGTTTCAGTACCAGTAGGGTACCGGCATCAGACATCAGTATCGTTTGAGCAGTTTCTGCACCCAGCCATGATAAAAACATCGACAAGGTTTCGATGGAAATGATAAAAAAATAAAATAAAAAAAAACTACAGATCTGCTTTTGACAAAACACTTCAGAAGTGCTACGATCTGAGCACTTTGATCATTCCTATCAAATGCACAGCTTTTATTCCAAATTTCAGCATTAAATCACAGTCCTGCTATCGCAATTTCAAAGCAAGACACCCCGAGGCTCTTAAAGACAGCGGTGCCTCGAGGCAAGAGCACCAGAGCTGTGTGTCTCACGGTAGAATGAGGCCAGCTTGGAGGATGAAGAAAGCGGAAAAGAGAAGGAATGAAGACGGCATGGCGTGGCGTGACGCGTGACTCTCTGCGCTCGGCGCCTGGAGATTCCGTTACACGCTAAAACAAATGGCGTGTGCGCACAAACGCTAATTAACTAAGTTTCCCGAACGAACCAGTGCGCAGAAATAAGTGCGTCTGGGAGCTCGTTCAAAGCAGCGATGGCGCAGCGGCACGCCGGGGAGCGCCGGGGACGGCGAGAGCTTGCCAAGAGGCACGCCATTAAAGAGGGAAGAACCAAAGAAAACAAGCAGAACTACAGTGGAACTGACACGGCAAACAGGAACTGCAAAAAATCTTTTGGGAGTATAGCAAGAAAGTGACCTTTGACCTGCAGCTCTGACCTGTGACTTCTTAACGACTGCAGGCATTCGTGGATGATAATAAAAGAGATCGATCCAGAATGTCGGTCTATATTGAAGACAAACGGCGGATCGATGAGGACTGGAAATGTGCATGAAATTGCGTGCAGGACAGATTCTCCTGAGACACAACCGAATTAAGACCGGGTCTGGGGTTAAGCTGCGTCTTATTGAGCACAGATTGTTTCGGATTCACACCAGCACGAGGCTTGATCCTAGGAAAGATATTCATCAAGACGAATCGATTCATTACGCATTTTAAACAAATGCAAAATTGCAATACAACAGATACGTTCTGTATCCTAGGACATGTTACCTTTTCCTTTTAAGAGCTTAAACATCGAGGAAAGGTTTCATGCAGCATCTGATTGAACGGCAAAAAGTATGCATCATTAGTTAAAGGTGTCACATCTGAGGAGAGGATGTAATAGCTGAAGAGGGCGATTGGTTAACAAGGAAAAAAGAACAATAAAACTGAAGAGTTTATGGGGCGGAAAGAGATGGTGAAAAACGAGAGAGAGAGAGATGTGATGATAAGAAAGAAGAACACGAGAGATCAAATGTGGTGATGAGAGAGAGAGAGAGAGAGAGAATGAGAAATCAAACAGTGAGTGTCTTCTCCCTTGGAAATGCCCAGTGCTAAAGCGAGAGGGAGGAATCCCGGCTGTCGTGCCGCTCCGTGGTAATGATTCTGATCTCGGCCCAGTTTTCCTCCATCTGCTGTCTTCACCCAGCCACATCTAACACGACACCCCGATCCCGACTCTCCTCCGTCGATCATTCGCTCCAGCACGGCTCCTTTGTTAAAAACCTCCTCAGGGCCCGAAATCTTCCACAGACACTCGCTCTCAACCCGCTGCCTCGCTTCGTGTCCACTCGAGCTTCTTGGCCAAACAAGGAAAAACAAGGATTTTTTCCTCTGATGTGACCTCATATAAGTTGAGCCCATCCCCCGGCTTGTTGCTCAGCTCTGTTGTTCTCTGAAAGGGGGTGTGGCTCAGGAGTAGCTCATTTACATACTATAGACACAGAAGTGGCACATTTGGGGAAGGAGTAGAATAAAGGGGGTTTGAAGTTCTATCACAACTCAAGTATTAACACACATACTGTACACACACATACGTTGATGAAACTTTTTGGAGAGATTTATAGTAAGCTCTTAAAGAAATAGTAAAATATGAGACCTTTATTTCTTACAAAGTGCTGCCTCTGGAGTCGTATTCCGTAAATAGTAAATAAAAATCTTACCACGTTAATGATTATGTACTTTTGTCGCTTTTATGTATTCATGCATAATGTCCGCTATACAAGTATCAGGGAATGAGCTGTTACTATAGACACAAGTGCATAACATAAATGATAACCTGTACGCCTGTCAATCCGAGACTGTGTATAACCGAGTATTATGTCTCTCTTTGTACGTAAGGTGAAAGTAATAAGCGCTCTGTTGTGCTGGTCTCAGAGCACTATAAAGCATTTTAATTCCCCTATTAAATAAGCTGATGAATGAACGGATAAACGAGCCTCTTTATGCTTCCCTCGCTGGCTGGCTGACGGCCATGAACCGGTCGCGACATCATCGCGATTAATGAGTCCTGCTCTCCAAACGAGGACGCAACAAGTGACCCAAACATGCGCACGCGACAACAAAGCCGCCGCCTTTGGATTTTCTGCCATATTTGACTCGTGAACTATCGTTTAAAAACTGACACCGTTCACCCCTTTGTATCACTATTAATAAGAAAAAAAAAAACAGACCCTTCTCTTTATATATTAATTTATTCCCAAGAGACGGCGGTGAATCTCTAAAACCACAAGGCAAGCGCACACTGACGTCGGACACGGCTCCCCCTCTCACTTATAGACTCATGCCGATAAAAGGACGGAGGTGAAGGAGACGAGGGTGACGTGTCGATAAGACCCGTCTCGACTAACACGTCCTTGGAGTTAATCGGTTTCAACTGCAGCAGGTTGCTGTTACTTCGTGCCAAATGTGAACAAATTAAATGAGGCAATTAAAAGCTGAATAAGCCAGCGTTGATAATTGTGACCTGATATGCCAAGCCCAATTATAATGAAGCCGGTTCTGCTTCACAGGGTTAGCCATGTTGAGACACACAGATGGTAGTTAAGCAGAGAGAGAGAGAGAGAGAGAGAGAGAGAGACTGAGGAAGTGAAAACAAAAATTATTACGGTGGCAGATTCAAGGGAAAGGGAGAGACAGGAAAGACTAGTAGCCAAAATCTAACAGCATTAAGTAACTCGATACCCGAGTAAACAACTTGAGTTGCTGGAGGTTTATAATCGCACATTTGGTTCTAAAAAATGTAAATAAATAACAGCAATAACTGTATTTTCAGTGCTAGGAGGTTACTAGATTACTACCTATATACAGTACGCTTCCAGAATTATCAACTAGCTAGACAGATACCTAGTAGTGATGGGTCGTTCATGAACGATTGGTTCTTTTTGAACAAGTCTTTAATGTGACTCGGAGGAACGAGTCGTCTCGGAGAGTGATTCGTTCATTTTCTACAGGCCGCGCATGCACAAATCATCGCAAAACCTCCGTAGGTTATGTACAGGAAACTGAAATGAGTAGTTACTGTACCTTCGAGTCTTGGTCCGAGTCATTCGTTCTTTTGTCACGTGACTCCCATAGACGCTATGCAGTGCAGTAGATTTAAAAGACCGAACGACTCAGACTCATGAGAAGAACCGTTTAATTCTGTTTCCTGTGTAATGCACTGCACAGCGTCTATGAGAGTCACGTGACAAAAGAACGAACGATTCGGACCAGAAGATACGAGAGGTGAACTACTCATTTTGTTTATCATAGTATGTCTTTAGCTGCATTGTAATATTTTCATTACATTTGCATTTAGGCATTTGGCAGACGCTCTTATCCAGAGCGACTTACATTTTTATCTCATTATACATCTGAGCAGTTGAGGG
>JAQMYG010000035.1:31112045-31123868 GCA_030014215.1 Clariallabes teugelsi | reverse complement strand
TCTAAATGAACGTCTCCTCTGCAGCAGAGGTCAGTTTTGGTCTTGCTTTCCTGGGAAGGTCTTCATGAGAGACAGTTACATCATGATGGGTTTTACAAACGGACTCGACACAATACTGTTCTTGCACGAACTGTTCCAGAACAGCTGAGCTTCATGTCTTAAAATAACAACCGACTGTTGATACTTGTGTCCAAACGTTCGACTGGTACTGTAATCTATAGTTGAGGTAACGTATCGTCAGGACTAAATGAAATATACAGTATAAATATACATGCAGGTTCGACTTTACTAATCTAGAGGATGTAGAACCAAAATTCCAATCCGAAAAGCTGTGAATGTTTAGACAGTTGCTGTTTAAATCCAGGCCTGGAGAGCCAACGTCAAGCACAGTTTGGGGATTTTTATGCATAAACTCAGCTGATTCAACTAATCTGCTAATTGCCAGACTCAGTGAGTGCGTTTAAGTGTTGCTGAATTACAAACTGTGCTGGACACTCGCCCTCCAGGACTGGATTTGAACAGCCTCGGTCTAGACAAAGCTGCAATCAATAAAAGCGTTCGCGCTGGAAGGCTGATGTAAATTCCATTTAAATGAACGTAATGTTGCTGACCGAACGCTTCGCCCGAGATTCGAGTTTGCCAGACAGACACTCAGCCTCGCTCGCAATCTCCTCGCAATCTTCATTCCTGATTAAAACCGTATTCATAGCCGGCGTACTTGTTTATTGGAAACCTCAGCCGCATTAATCCACAGTGATTCATGCAGCCTGGAATCAAACACTCATCGAGAGAAGCCTCGCTACAAGGTCTCCTGACACGAGACGTTTTTCTTCAAGTCTTTTCCGAGCGAGAGCTCCGGGGCCGACGGCGCTGCGCCGCGTGGCTCAGCGGTTCAGTCAAGCGCGGTTGTGCTTTAGAAATAAGAGGAGGTGTTATATTACAGAGATAAGAAGAGAAACAAGATAAAGTCGAGGGAACGCCACCAGGCCGGGGTCCTTATCGTTTAGTGCCTGAACAAAGCCAGAAAGTGAGAGATACTACATAGTGTGTGTGTGTGTGTGTGTGTGTATTAGAGCTGCTGCCACTACGTGTAAAGTCACAATTCAGGAATGACAGCAGGAATGCTCAGATCTGACACATAGCTGCATGAGTGCACACACACACTCACACATACACGTGCAAACACACACACACACACACCTTTATATACACTTCCTTATATATATTTTCACATTCGGCACGATTGATTTGTACCATGCCCAGGAATGATTCACATTATTTTTATTCTCCGTTCTCGGGTACACTTGCGCAATTCCAAAACTCCAATACAGCAGGATGCAGTTTGCACCTACTTGGTTTGTGAGTTGGCATTAAACACCAGAGAAGAAGACCAACACGGACGTTAACCTTCACGCTATACTGTTTCTCTGGAAAACTGTAACAAGAGTAACGCTCTCAAGTGCCTTCCTACTGTATCAGTTATGAAAGGATGAGATTGGCGTGCGCTACACAAACACAGAGATTTCGGAGGAGACGGTCAGCGTTGTTGACGTCGTGTCTAAACAGCGATCTACTTCTGCTCTCAGATATGAATCGATACAGTACGTGCCCGAATACGTTGCATCTTTCTCAAGACCACCAATTCAAGCGGACTCAGGCCTGGAACGATTGTGTCCTCACTGACCAAAATGAACCAGACTTGATTTAGGATCACGTGTTCTCAGAAATTGTCCCGGGGCTCTAATGTGAAAATGCCCTTAAGGTCCCTGGTTTGATCCTGAGCTCAGGTCACATGTTCTTCATATGTGTTGGGTCCATCCACAGCTCGAACTCTTTAATTGTCATAAACTGGCCTTCTGTTGATGGTGACACCCAATTTTCAAAGGACTGTATGTAGATCTCCAGGGTCGAGGGTTCAAGGACCACCTTCTGGTCTCGGGTCTCTGTGCAGGAAGTTCTCCTTGTGCTTGGTGGGTTTCCTCTGGTTTCCTCCACACAGTGCAGTTTAGGCTAATTGGTGTTTCCAAATTGCCCGTTGTGTGTGTGGGCATGTTTGTGCCCTTAGATAGATTGGCACCTGGCCCAGATTGTACCCTACCAAGTGCCCTTGGCTAGGCTTTCTCACGACCCTGTACAAGAGAAGCGGTATAGAGAGTGAGAGTGTTTGTGGATCCACTGTGACCCTGACCGATCCAACCCAGAGGCAATGAGTCTTCTGTACCAATATAATAATACAGTACTACTACATGCTGTGGCTGAATTAATATTTTTTACCATCACTACTCCATCGTGACTATTCCAGTTGACATAAAAATCGGTGACAAATAAACTACAACCCTAATGTTCACTGCTTTCAATTTAAGCCACTTCTTTTTTTTTTTTTTTGGATGAAAAAAAATCATTTGAAAGAAAGTTCAGAACCATTAGAGAGTATAAATCCTTCTATTCTGAACTTTTCCAAGCATCACACATAAATAAAGACTCGAGGCAAGCCGAGTTACAGAGACACGAAGCAGACATCAAAGGCCTCAACGCAAACAGAGAGGCAGACGTGCTAATAATGCAGACCGGGCACTTGATTGGGGGAGGAATAAATAAACAGAGACAAGAAAGAGCGATGTTTTATATATATATATATATACACATAGCGTGCGGTATTAGTATATCCAGTGTCACTGATATTCTGTAATCTTATCCCTGATGCATCTGGAATCTGGTCTGCTTTCTGTTTTTTTTTTTAGAAATAACTTGAGTATCTTCATACAGCTCTCATTCCCCAGAGGTGTACGATTTGTCTGCGTGCACACTACGACAAAAAAAGAAGAAAAAGTAGAGTAGAAACAGAGAAGATGGCAATATAAAGATACGAAAAGAGACACTGTGCCAGAACAAATCTTCATCCCAAATCTTCTGCCATCTCATGTGGCACATCCTTACAATAAAGCCGAGAAATAAAACACCAATAAAAGCCTTCAAACTGAGAAAAACCAGCAAAGCAAGGAGCCAGCTAAGAGCTTTGATGTCTGTGTGTTTGTTTAAGACTGAATCCGAACATGCGCCGCATCCTAAATTACTGTGCGCTTGGGGTTTTCAAGGGCTGAGCAGATGAAGTGGGTCACTGTTTGTGCTCATTAGGGCCCTGTATTCCTCAGGGTTCCTGACTGTGTGTGTGTGTGTGTGTGTGTGTGTGTGTGTGTGTGTGTGTGAGCTGTGATACACTCCTGGAAGCTCAGGCTTTTAGAAACGGAAGCTGAATTACTCCATCCACATTAAAGATGGTTCACACACCTTTTAACAGGTTCCCTTCTCCCTGTGGATTAATGCTATTACATCATTAAAAGGTTAGACTGTAATTAGTGACCTTGATGGAGGTTTGATGTTCATGAGCCTCCAAAGAAACTGAGAGTGCATGTCATGTCGTTTCATCCACCACAATTCACAAACAACTTGAGATACTTTCTGGTCCTGATTGGTTGTATGTTGGTGAAACTGGGTTATGTTACCGTAAAGACGTTACCATTGGACACACCTTCTAACTCCATGGTCTTTCCTGGAATTTTGCTTTCCTTATTTCTTTCTACACTGTGAAACGTTACTGAAGGCGTTTATCCAAAATACACAATAATCCTCTTTGAACAGTTGATATTGAGATGTATATCTGCTACTTCTGCTCTGTAAAGCTTCATAACGGCTCTAATCTGAGGTGCTGGTTGAGGTTAATTGGTGATTTCTGAGGCTGGTGACTCTAAATGAACGTCTCCTCTGCAGCAGAGGTCAGTTTTGGTCTTGCTTTCCAGGGAAGGTCTTCATGAGAGACAGTTTCATCATGGAGCTTGATGGGTTTTACGAACGCACTCGACACAATACTGTTCTTGCAAGAACTGTTCCAGAGCAGCCGACCTTCATGTCTTAAAGTAACAACCGACTGTTACTTAATTACCTAATGTCATATGTGTTATTTCATAGTTTGGGGGGAAAAGTATTCAGTATTCCAGTATTGTTCTAGAATGTAGAAATCCAAACTTTTCATTGGTACTGTAATTCACAGGTAGAGTATCATCAGGACTAAATAAAATGTACAGTATAAATATATAAATACAGGTTAGACTGTGCTAATCTGGAGAACGTAGAGCCATAAATCCAGTACAAAAAGTTGTGCTAGTGAATCAACTAAACTTTTGACTGATAACTTATTTTTCATAGATTACTGAAGCTCCAAAAACAAAACTATAAAGAAATAAAGAAAGTTTTAAATGTGACAAAAATGCCTTATTCTTGTTATACTGCAGTGAGTTCCTGTTGTCACTTCCGTTATATAGAAGTTATTCAAACACTATCTTGTTTTTCCTCTCTATCTTGTTTTTCCGCTCTTTTTAAAGGTCCCATATATTACTATTACTTGTTTGTTATACCTGAAACTCCCTTTATTTCACACCTCTTCCCAATGTGCTGTTTCAGTGTCTTTGTGAATGGAGCTACTCCTGAGCCACGCCCATCCAGGAAAGATCAGAGCTGAGCAACAAGCCATGGGACATGTATCTTCTTATATGAGGTCACAATAGGGGAAAAGGCAAATTTACTTGTTTAAGGCCTGGGCAAAAAAAACGGACAGAAATTAAGGATTTTTTTCTTTTTTCCTGGAGATCCATCTGAATATCTAAACATGAACCCTTTAAACTAATAAGACAAAACCATGCAGCTGGTCATGCTAGCGAGAAACCACAAAGCTGTAACTCCTCAGTCTTAAAGACCTACTGATTGTTACAAAGCACCGACACTGAAGACTCCTTCCTTACAAATTAAATAAACATCTCGTCTCATAACAGAATGCTTCGCCCCATCTACCTACTGTAACACTCGCTCGGGTTTGTTCTTCGTTTAGTTTTATTTATTAGTATCTAACTGGAGATCACGCTCTGTTTATCTTTAAATAGTTGCACCAAATCTTCATGAGAACATTCCCATACACACTGGAATAGACGTAGCTAATTTAAGTGCTGCTCATTTTGCAGATGATCGACGCCGGGAAAGTCTTTCAGCTGCGTCGCTATGTGCTGATCAAATTCTCGTCCAGGAAGACCATGCTGGTGGGACGGACATTCATGTAAGCTCGCTGTCCTACAGCCAGAGCCTGGACCCTGGTCTGGTTTAGAACTACAGGATCAGAATGCGTAACACCCATCCCTCCTCCCTAATGCTTCTCATTCCTCTCTCCTCTCTCATTCCTCCTCTATATTTACGCCCACCATCCATGAGAGTCACATGCCCTCCTGCCTCTTGCCAGGCGCCCTATATTTAGCCTCGCTGGTGTTTGGCAGGCCTTCTGTACAGACCGACAGGTGGAGGAGAATTCCCCAGCCAAGCGCCAGAGCTCCAATGCACACAACTGTCTCCTATCAACAGCTGGCTCGAGCCATTATGGAGGATTAGGAGTGTGGAAAAAAAACACCCACCCACATACCCTTCGCCTAAGCCCCAGGGACAAGACTTCACACATGGAGCCTTTGACCTTGACCACGACTCATTTGTCTGGCTTCCTACACATCTACAGATGAAGAGATGAAGGCCATGCAAATTGCGATGGCGAGTGAACAAAGGGTCTATAAATACAGTACGGCCCAAAATCACACCGGTCTTTCAAAGTTGGCCTGAAATGCGTACATCATAAATAACGGTGCCGTTGTGACAGCATTGAGCTACTGAATTTTTTATGAGGTTAACATTTATTCTCCAGCTGATGAGTCCTCGAGCAGACCTAAAGGTTAGGAAACAGCTTCCTTATGGCGCTCATGAGCTCATCTGTTAATTAAATCAACAATCAAACCTATTAAAATGATTAAAAGACTGACAAACAAGTCTCATCATCGGAGGAACGGAGGATGCTTTATGGACGATCTGCCACATGGAAAGGGCACGAGCAAAAGTTCATCATCTGCTGAAGAAATTCATAAGCGTCTCTCTGTTCAATGACTGCGAAGCTTTTTATTAGGAGAAAGGACATTGGTAGTAAAGCTTGATGGACTGGCTCGAGACTGCTATAGCACAAAATACTTTTTCTTAAATAAGTGTAAGTATAATGATATCTTGTCTAGGATCATATTTAAGTAAGAACGTACAGTAAAGGAATAAAATGTTCCTTGAGCTAATGCAGTAGATCTGACTAGTAGACCTCTCTCCGGTTGTTAGACCCACATGGAACAAAGTGCAACTCTCAGAAGAGCAACATTCTCATTAAGGCATCAGAAAAGCCTTTAAATTGACTTTGGATCGCTGTGTGTTCACGCAAACACGCTAATGTGGTAATCAATGAACAAACCGATGAAAGCTTCGTTTGCATAATGCAAGCCGAGTGACATTAAAGCCTACACCCAGCTGTCGTTGAGACCGTCTATAAACATGTGTTCCTCGTATATAGAGCAGGTGGTACACTCCCGGACGTATACGCTAACGATCAGGCTCATTTTCCGTGTGGGGCTTATACATGTACGATTGACATATATAACCAGTAGGTATGACAGATGTTAGCAATGCAGCTAAGACAAAACAAACTGCCGCGTAAAGTTCGGGTTTCCATAATAAACACGCGGCCCGAATTAGTCTAGAATCTAGCGCTGCATTCCTGTGGCATCGCTGCTAGAAAAAAAAGTCCAGAAAGTTCAGTCTTAGCCAACTCCGCAGCATGAGACGTCAATTTCATAATATTGACTGTCTGAGCAGGGGATGGAAAAGCAAACAGCATGGTGCCGTGTCTTCTGTCACCTTCTTGCTCTCAGAACAAGCCCGAGAACAGGAAGTCTGGAGAGCATCGGGATTTGGAGTTGGATGAGAAGAAGCACGGGGCTCCTCAGGAGACGAGTACTGACGGAGAAAGATTATATAGATGGAATACAGTGAGATGATACAGGAGAGATTGAGAGATCTAATATCTACACTAGATATATAGTAGGATTAAGGAGGGTTTTAGATGTGGGTATTTTTAGGAATAAAGTGAACGGCCATATTCCAACAGAAATACAGGATTATAATTTGGTTTTGTAAAAATTATGCATTTCTTATAACAAAAAGATCCAGATAAGCAACTATGGTAAAAATGTATTTGCTTTAAATGTTAAAGGTCCAATTTCTTTAAAAAAAAAAAAAAAAAAGTTCAAACAAGTCTCAAAGGTCCCCCAAAACTGTCTGTTAACGCTTCAGCTGAAATACCCCACATATTTTTTTAATATCTCAATCTGCCTTTATTGGACTCCTCTTCCAAATGCGCCATTTTAGTGTCTATGCAAATGAGCTACTGCTGAGCCACGCCCCTCCAGAGAACAGCAGAGCTGAGCAACAAGCAACAAGGGGTATCTTCTTATATGAGGTCACAATAGTGGGGGAAATCTTATTGGCTTGTTTAAGTCCTGGCCAATACAAAAAATTTTCTGTTTGTACTCACACACTGGAGGGCAACACAGTGCCTTAGTAGTTTCTGCACTGTGACCTCTCACCTCCAGCATCAAGGGTCGGGTTCCCGCCTCGGGGTCTGTGTGCATGGAGTTCGCATGTTCTCCCCGTGCTCGGGGGGGTTTCCTTCAGGCACTCCGGTTTCCTCTCACAGTCCAAAGACATACAGTGTGCGCGCTCTGGCATATCTTCTTTAAAAGCTGAACTATTTATGATAAAATATGACACATCTATTTGAATTGTCTATGATTTATTACACAGTCTATTTCCCTTCATGTGATGCATCATATTTGTGTTTCTTTTCAATGGATTATGTGATATTGGTTTGTTTGCATGCAGGATGTGCTCCTGCCTTACGCCCAGTGCTCCCAGCACAGGCTCCGTATCCACCCTGATCAAAATAAAGCTCTAACTCCAGATAGATGAACGGAGTGTTCGAGTGTCGGTTATGAATGTTAATGTTCTCCCATTAGATCTGTTCTGATGGCAACAATAAGACGAGCAGATGTTCAGTCTCTCAGTACCAGTCAAGATCAGTGAAGGTCTTTTAACACGATAAATATGCAGAAAATGAAGTTAATGTGTCAGACATTTAGCGAGGAACTTGCTTAAACTAAAATCCTCCACACATCACCGGTGCACTACTGGCGGAGCAGAGCGACCTCGAGTAGTTGCGTCTTTCAGACATCGCAAGTAATTTTCGTGTTGATCTAACGGCATTGAGTTTAAAATGCGACAAAGAACGTCTTGTACTAAGTAGGTATGAGTGGAGTTAGTTCCTTTCATTATCTAGAAGCTATAAAAAGTAATTCTGCACCAGTTAATAGTTTTTTCCTCTAGGTTTTAAAGGTCCCGTATTTTACTCTTACTTGCATGTTATTCCTCAAACTCCCTTTATTTCACTCCCCCTCCAGATGTGCTGTTTCAGTCTCTATGTAAATGAGCTGCTCCTGAGCCACGCCCCTCCAGAGAGCAGCAGAGCTGAGCAACAAGCCGGGAGAGGGAGCTGCTCTTATATGAGGTCACAACATCCTCCACACATTGTGTAGGAACATCAGTGGTATACTAATAAATAAATAAATAAATAAATAAATACAGATGTTAAATAAACACTGCGAAGAACTTTCGTGTAGGTTTAATGGAGTTAAATAAATCTGCGGAAACAAACACAACAACAACAACAACAACACAAAGCCTGGCTGAGTTAGGAGGAATAAAGAAAGGAAGGGGCGGAGCTAGATGTGAGGACTGAATATGACCAGGGGCTTCAATGACAAAAACCAGCAGGTGACATAGAAAGCTGTTCTAAAAATACCATGACCCTTACACCAGAAGCAGCGCTACAGTACCACACACACACACACACACACACACACACACACATTCATACCACAGCATGTGGCAAACATTCCTACCAACTGCTCGGCTGGCGCTTAGTCACACAACTTTAAAATGCAGCTTGAGCTTTACATGAGAATTTCCCCCCTCCTCCTTGATTTAAAGTCTGGCTTGGAAGATTTTCCCAGCACAAACTCACACCGAGTCAAAAGCCGTGGCATCCAGAGCTCGAGCCCTGAGGGCACAGGCGGCACACCATGGCATATCAGGGAAAAGGGGAGAACCCGAAGCCGCAATCTGGGCTCCCACTTGGCAGGGAGAAGAAAGCCTGGAGAGATCTAGTGGACTAGATCATGCTCGAGTCTCAAAGAGAATCAGAACCTCTTGATTCAGCCAGTGTAGAGAATTAATGTGGTTTCCAACAGAGACGGGGAGAAATAGATCGAGTTATGAATAGCGATTCTTTTGTGTGCTGATTTGTGTATCCTCACAACTCTGACTCTAATATCTATATTACTTTTAGTTTTTACATTTAGAACAAAGATGCACCGGTGATCTGAGCTGACTGTTTTTTCATCAAGAAAAAGAACGCATTTTATGACGCAACATTGTCACAAGTTTTACATTTTTTGCGTTTTAAAAAGCCTCCGATTGGCCTTTTTTTCTCCAAACTTTTTTTTCTAGAGATTTACTCATTACACACGCTTACACCAGCCTCCAAAAACCACGAGCACAAATTAATCTCGAAACACGCGAGTTAGAAGCTACGCGCACACTACTGCTGAACACGCGTTCAAGCCTTTTAAGGTGTTTGAGGCGGTAAAACGTCACCGTTTCTTTATAATCCTACACTACAGTTGGTACATTCTGAACTATTCCCAGACACTGGCATCTTTTGTAGTAGAAGTGCTCTATTTGTTTTAAGTTTGTTTAGAAATAATAATTATGATGGATGACAGGGATACGCGCTGCTCAGTAACAATGTAGCTTTTTGTTTGATTTAGATGTTAAATGTTAAACTCTTGTATTTTGAAGTGAGTGCGTATTGTTTAAATGCCTCACTTGGGTTTTAAGCGAGAAAACTGATGTTATAAGGAACGATCGTGTTCAATTCAGGCGTGAAACTGGTGAATGAAACTAACTTTTCTTTTATTTAATAAAATGGGAAAAACCATGATAATTGGAGAATCAAAGTATTAATCGAATCGGCGCCTACAGTAGGTATCGTTTTAATATCGTATCGGCTAGTCCCTGGTGATTCCCATCCCTAATATCCAACACACCCAATACAACCCATATATGTACAGTCATGATATCAGTCTTCCTTACATGTCCTTAACAGTTCAGTGCCCGATGTAGCCTCAAATTCATGTTATTGGCTCTTGACATGGTTTTCTGCTTTTCCACTTCAGGTTCCTCCATGTAATCCTTTCTAAGATACTTTTCTGTTCAGCACGGCATTAAACACCCTTCTTCTCAGCTCAAACCTGTCTGGACGTTCTTCTCTGACCTCTCTCATCAACAAGGTGCTTGTTTTTGCTGCCATGTGACTGGCTGATTATTGGATAATTGCACGAATGAGACGAAGCTCCAGGAGATAATGAGATAATACAATAGTTTAGACCTATTAAACAGTTCCTGGGTAATTTCACCGGTAGACGGGAATGGGAAACGGACTAATTTTTGAACTCTTCTACTGAAACGTCTCCTCGTGTTTGCGTAACCTGACTCCATAAAAACGGCGCTTTCAGAACAAATCCCAGAACTGGCACAGTTTAATTTGTCAAGATGTGTTTTTTACGGTGCAGTAAGTGAATCATCCAGAGCATGGAGGTTTTTAATAATGCCAGCGTCTCTGGCGGTTGTATTTTGGCGTGACAGGCAGCTGTGTTCACACCTGAAATTGGCAGCCAGATAGGCGGCGGGCATCTGGCAAACCTCCTGAAGCTGTTCTCCTCAGAGGAGTCAGCTCTTCTCTTCTTTTCCCTAAGCCGCGGTCCCAGCTCGGGAACGGCGCGCGATGAGGATCGTTCTGCTGTCAAGTTACAAAAAGCAATCCGTCCTGCCGTCGCTGCCAATACGCGATCTCCCATCATCCCGCTGGCAGCCTCAGGCCACAAACTCAAGATCATCCTCACAGATAACTTACACTGGCAGGAAAAAACTACACTTTTCCCTCCTCACTGCACATGCATTTTGTTATGTCTCACCAACACACACACACACACACACACCACGAAATAAAGACCAATCGCATCAGGAATCCATGCTGCTAGCAAGAAAACAATTTACTAAAATACAGTTTGGGTGTCTTGTCAGTTCGATTTTACTTCTAGTAAACGCTGAATGATGCTGCCTGTTCAGCTCCTGAAATAGAAAAAGTCAAAAAATAAAAGTAAAAAAAGACCCAAAAGCTTTCCTCTCATTATGACGCGAGCTGTACTCAGATGTTCGTTTAGCCATCGGCAGTCAGGGCTGCGCTGCGTGAGTGTGTTTTCCTGAACGGAGGAGTCGGGACTCCGGCTGTGTCACACCACCACATCACCACCTCATTCATCAAATCCGGCCTCGTGTGCATAATTAACACGGTTCATCACAGCTTTAATAATTTAAAAAATAATAAAAAAAAAATTTTAAGCAATTCATGCTTGTTTTATTTTATTTATTTTCTTTGTAGTTTTTTTTATCTAGTCAGTATCTTTCTAGGAAGGATGTCTAAATCAAAAATAAGTTCTAATATACATCTCAGCTTATCTTAGTGTTTCAAACATAATTTTATATGTCAAGTAACATGTATGATTAAATTAAACTTAAACAATCTGCGTGTGTTATTTTACATTTATGGCATTTAGTAGAAGACGGTTTTATCCAGACTGACGTAAACTACACTACCAGTCAAAAGTTTGGACACATCTTCTAACTCCATGGTTGTTCCTTATTTTTATTTCTTTCTACACTATGAAACAATACTGAAGGCATTTATCCAAAATACACAATAATCTCCTTTGAACAGTTGATATTGAGATGTATATCTGCTACTTC
>JAQMYG010000035.1:31094547-31107617 GCA_030014215.1 Clariallabes teugelsi | reverse complement strand
TGAAACACTGGGATAAGTGCATTAGTGTAACAGGGGATTATATAGAGAAATAAAGTTTCTCTTTAATAAGTCCCGGATTGACTTGAACGTCCCTAAAAGAACGTGTATAGTGAAATATTATGCCTTTCTATGGGCTTGAAGAGCGGTAAAAGGAAAAACAGTGATTCTGATGCTGTGAGTGCGAAGAACTTACATTTTCACAGACGTCTTTTACAGTAAGAACAAACATTTCCGGACGGACTTTTTATTTATTTTCTTTGCATCTGAGTTGTGGTCAAAACAGATGAACCATGTTTTTTGTTTTTTTAAAGTTGTTTTTGGCCCCCAGGTGCCACAGTGATAAGTTTGATTGGCCGAGCTCTCTGAGAAGAGAGGGATGAGCGGCGCTTAGAACTCTCACATCAATCGCAGCTTTAAGCCAAGCGCAGACGTCTTGTGAGCTCACACAAGCGGAAGCGCTGGCTGACACCAATGGCTTGGAGGAAACATGTGGTAGTATTCGGCCCTCCCTGACTGGGCGTTGTAGCCTTGATGGGGGAGTGCCCTAATGATGGTTGGGTGTTGGGTACAGTTAAATTACAACAAAAAAAAAAGGAGTTCCTGGGAGGCCAGCTTTTTAGACGGGAAGCAGTCGGTTGGATCGTGGCTCATGAGATCATGAGAAAACCTTCTACCGTGATGGTATCCAAGCTCTAGTGAAACATTAGTGTAGCAGGGGATTATATAGAGAAATAACGGGAGAACTGAGTTCTGTTATTCTGCACAATCGAAAAAAGTCCCGCTTTGACAACGATAAACAGAACTCTGGTTCAAGTAAAAACCTCAGTAAGGGAGCAGTCTTAATAAACACACCTTGCGGACCTGCTACACGGAACAGCGGGATTGAACAGACAGCATTAAAACTGTTCAAATTAAATTAAATGCAAGCAATGAGTAGAGACATATGGGCACGAAGCAACATATATCTGGAGACAGAACATCTGGAGGAGCATTAATGAGAAAAATGGAAGGAAGGAAGGAAACGCTTAAGGGAATGATAAAGCTGTGCTACTGTTACCACACGCTGGAGGTGATTATTTTTCTAGAACGGCGTGTATTCGAGTGGTTCTTCTGTACACTGATAACATTAATACATTAACAAATTATTTATGAAGCAGCGACATACAGTACAGTAGGTGGGGATGATCAGCGAGACACGCTAGCGCCTATAATTAGTTATGATATTAACGGTTATTAGTGGAAAATTAATCCAGATTGCTATTGAGAAACTGAAAAGACAAACAAAAAATCTCACTGTATTAATTAATGCACATTTTGATTTTTTTTAAATACACACACATTTTAAAATGGGGTTTAGATCACGTGGAACATCTACTGTACCATGTCCGTCCGAACACGTTATACATTTAACCTAAAAAGTCAAACATTAATTTACAAAAAAATTACAAAATTTTGTATTTTGACTGGAGCTACAGTATCTTTTTTACGTGCTCCAACACACTCCACACATACACACACTCCACACACACACACACACACACCAGGCCCAATATCTGCTGGTTCAAGATACAATGTTTGCCTTGAGATCGACACAATGTTCCTTGCCGAGTTGCCATAGCAACGTACGGTTGCAAGCCAATGGGTGTTTAGGAACCTGCTACGACTTTGAGTGAGCCTGCAAGCCCCGCCTCCCTCGTTTCACTGTGACCCCTTTTGGAATCCCTTGGATGGTAATTATAGCACAACCCCTAAATTAAGAGGTCCTTTCTGGGGAGTCGAGCATAATCAGTGTCTATTTACACACACACACATTTTCATAACTCCTCTTCCATAATGGATGGAGCGGTCAGATGATATTTTTTTAGCAGCCTCCTCCTGTTTTTTTTTTTTTTTAGACCGTTGGAATTCTTGCTTCTGATTGGTCAGAAGTTGTCGAGTCATTTTCTAAAACATTGTATGATGAGCTTGTATGCGGCAGGGTGGCACCTCCAGGGTCCGGGTTCGATTCCCATCTCTGTGTGCATGGGGTCATCTGTCATCTGTGCTTGGTGGGTTTCCTCCGGGTACTCCGGTTTCCTCCCACAGTCCAAAGATATGCAGGTTAGGCTAATTGATGTTCCCAAATTGCCCGTGAGGTGTGAATGAGTGTGTGGGATCGGCTCCAGGCCCCCGCGACCCTGAATATAGGATAAAGCGGTATAGAAGATGAGTGAGTGAGTGAGCTTGTTAAATGTATTTTTTTATGTTTGTTTTTCATAATTTTAAATGTAAGTAAAAATTGATCCAAAAAAATAATTGAATCTGTATTTTTATTATTCATTTTGATAATTAGAATGTCAAGATGTTAACGTGTTTTCTGTCGTAGGAAAATAATCAATATCAGTTTGGTCAAAGTACCTCTTTACGCTTCCTAGCACTCCACCCAGTCATTAATTACTTTCCCGCACCCGCACACACCACACAAGGTGATGAATTCCCCACCCAATTGCCCTGATTTAGAAAGGTTCCCCTTCCTCCTTTTGACAAACTTCAATCCTGCCCCGTATGCAGCGGTACAACCCGTTTGGACACCAAGCAAAAGGCCAACAGGAGGAAAAAAATGATAACAAAAAAGACTGAGAAAAACAGGGAAGCACTTTGCAGGGAGCATGAATCAAAACATAACCCGACAGCTCCAACACTCTGTCTGCGTTTATCGTGACAAACGCTAACCCTTTTAAAGGTGTGACACCGCTGGAGAGAAACAACACGGCAGCCACAATTCATGCGGCAAATGAGTTCACTTCTGCTCGAGTGAGAATCAAAGAGCAAGCGCGAGAGAGCAGACGGTGGCGCGCCGCTTCTTCACCGCCTCCGCTGGATTACACACACACACACACACACACACACACACACACACACACAACCGCTGAGACAGAGAACAGTCGCGTAATTTCGCTTCCGCTCCGAGCACGCTGGCGGGTTTAGCGTCTGGACCTTCAGCTCACCGAGACGCACATATCAATCATTTAAATATCACTTCCTGGTAATAACACTGAAAAGTACATTTAAACCAGTTCTATATCATGTGATGCATCAAGTGCTGCTGAATTCTCCACTCTGATTGGTGGGAAGGCGCTAATTTGTTTCTAGAGCAGCGGCTCGTACAGGCGCATAACTGCACTGCACATTGTAGGTTGTCAAAGGTCAAAGGTCAGAAGTTAACATATCACACTCAGAGCTCCCCCAATCTGTGTGTGTGTTAATGCTCCTTCAGATAAAAGGAGTTCGAAGAATCACAAGCATTATGTCACTCCTCCAACGGATACACTGTTTCTGTGTCTATGGAAACGAGCTCCTGCTGAGCCACGCCCCCTTCAGAGAGAGAGAGAGAGAGAGAGAGAGAACAGCAGAGTTGCGCAATAAGCCAAGGGAGACGGAGGTTTTCTTATATGAGGTCACATTGGAAGGTAATCTAATCGGTGTGTTTAAGCCCTGCAACAAAAAAAAATACAAAAATAGAAAAGCAGGGACTTTTTTTCCCCTCTAATTTGTTTTTGTTTGACCACGCCCACTTGTGACCTATCTAAATTTTTTCTGAAAAGTGGATTTTAATCCAATATGCCCTCTGTACTATACTATACTATGCTAAACTAATAAATATTTTATATTATATTAATGATCAAGCTTGTTCTTATACATTACTGTATGTTCTCTCTCCAGGGTGATGAGCAGTACCAGGTTTCCATAAAACATTTAATCAACTAATCCACTTTTCACCTACAGTAGTCTCTCACGTTTGGTGCACAGATTCCTCCAGACCCGGTGTTATATTCTTTTATATACCGTAAATCTTGCTTTACTGTAAATAGTCAAAAAAATTTCCCACTTACCTCAGTATTATGGGATATTTTGTCTAACTGATCAGGACATTTTAGTTCCAGTTTCTAACATCGCAAAACCTTTAATGTTTTGCGGGGGGCAAATACTTACGCAGGACTTGTTATACACTCTATTTTGACTTTAAATATTATATATATATACTGCTAAAAAACATTTAAGGGAACATTTTGTTCTGGTTTGACTTTAACATAAATGCACAAACAAGTGGTGTTCGAATCAAACTGGGACCAACTGTGCACCTTGTTTGTTTTTTTTTAGCAGAATATTTTGTTATATATATTTATATATATATATATATATAAAGTTGCAAAATAATAAACTACAATAGAAAAATTATGATAAATATTGTTTAGATGTCCCCCAGGCTAAAAATTAAATACAAACAGCTTGGGTAAAACATTTATTGATGAAACTTTATAACTACCTGTTTTGACAAAAGATTTCCATTATAGGTGAATTTTGACATTTTTCCACCTCGCTACTGGGAAAATAATGAAAGTCTCGTTCGTAGTAATCGTACAAGAACTTTAGACGATTACAACAGAAAATATGTTGAATAACACTGGTGTACTGTTATTTCTTTAAGACATTAAATGCAGATGTGCAAGAAATCAACAAAGTCAAAGTAATTGGAGGGTAAAAAAAAAAGATGTTTTTTTTCCTGACATATACTGTAAATAACAGCAGGGGTGTGTTTTGGAGGAAATAATTAGCGATAAGGTGTCCCAGGGAGCAGAATTCCATAACAGCACATGGTGAAGTGTTTCAGATTTCTTCAAGAACAACAAATTGCCAAGGATTATAATAAAAAAATAAAAATAAAAAAATTGCATCTAGGAAATTACTGTAACTGGGTTAAGAACCAACCGGACCAACTTAGGAAACAATCACAAATGAGTGTAACAAATGAGCAGTAAAAATCAAAGCTACGTTTATCAGTGAAAGTACGAGCATTTCCATGCACACACACACACACACACACACACACACACACACACACACACACACACACACACAGTGTGATGAGAACTCACAGGATTGGAACTAAACAGCGGTGTGTCCGTAATAAAACCACTTGTTAGTCAGGCTTCAGTTCGTTAAGGAACATAAAGACTGGACTTTGGACCGATGGAAAAAAGTCATGTGACCTGATGAGTCCAGACTGACCCTATTCCAGAGTGATGGGCGTGTCAAGGTAAGAAGGGAAGCGCATGAAGCGATACACACATCATGCATAGTGTCCACTGTACAAGCCTCTGGAGACAGTGTTATGATCTGGGGTTGATCAGGTGATCAGGTCTAGACTCAGGTAACGTTATGGGGCAATAAAATGAAGTCAGCTGACGACCTGAATGTACTGAATCACCAGGTTATCACATCTAAGGAGGTTTACTCCACGTCCCAGGAAAGAGAATTGAAAAACAACATTATAGAGTAAGAAGTAATCAAAGCTATTGGACGACTTTTAGCTGGAAACTGCTATTAAAGCGTTTGTTATAGAATTAATAATTGGCAGCTTCTGACCAAAAAGATTAGAAAATGTAATAATATCTCAAAAGGTCAGTTAACAAAATGTGTCCAGTTTCATCTCACGTAGCAAACAAATCTCAGAAATAACCACTGTGGGTTCAGTAAAAGCGAAATTGCTTTACAGTTTGTCTCATGTCTTTCGCCTTCTGTGTGCACTGGCCTTAACACAGCGCTGGCGAAGAAAGCCGAGAGAGCCGCAGTGGGGAAGGTCAAGAGGACGGCACTCTCCAACAGAGCATGAAGGCTTCGGGGCCCTCAATACATCCAGCCGGCCAATAAAACTCAGAGAAAATATGAGCCACATCATACAGCACTTCACAATAAAATCATCCGCAGGAAAAATATCTCGCTCAGCCACCATTTTCCCCCGAGTCTCAATAAACTTTTCAATATGTCCAAGGATAAGCCTTGAGAAATTTCAATAAGGATAACGGATTGTAGGGGAAAAGAGGCGACATTATTACAAAAAAAATTTTTTTTTTTTTAAAAACAAACCTTTGTTATTGCCCTGAAATACCATCTAGTAGCTATTCCTATAAAATGGGCGTTTTAGTAATTTAAAAAGCCTATTAAAATAATGTCAACACATCCCTATTCTCTAGATAGGCTGTAGTGGGATCAATGAATTCACACCCCATAAACTCAAACCTCTTCATCTATCTGCGATCCAATGCTTTTTTTTTTTTCTCCAGACAAGAATCTCATTGCTTTTAATTATATATTTCCCGCGGTATTGACCTATACTTCACCATCCGGGATGTCACATCATTAAGAGCCAGCGGAGTTTGAAATTGGTCAATATATTTCACAAATGACCTCCACACAAGAGCTGCTCGCTTCCTCAGCAACTTCACCCACCCATCGTTCAGAGTGGAGGATGATGATTACGATAATGTCCTCCCAAATCCTTCCTGTTTTCTCATTCAAAAAAAAAAAAAAAAACAACGAGAGGTGACGACAGCAAGGGATAATTCTTTACAAAGGACAAACAGTGGACAGATTACACCGCAGTTCATCTAACTAATGCCAGGATCCCCGTCGTCGAAATAAACATCCGTTCACGACAAAAGAATGAGGTCAATATCTCCGGAACAGCAATATTAAAAAAAAAAAAAAAAAGCATAATAAGACAAATTTCGAAGTCAAAGATTTAGTCCTGGTAGAAAGACTTCGTATCTCTCACTGTCCAGTTATAGTAAAAGTCTCGGTACAGATGTTGTTTTGTTCGCAGCAGATGTGGCACACGAGAAACAGTTCTCGCTTAACAGTTCATCGCGACTTCATCCGTAAATTATGATAAATGGTCTCCTATTAAGACATAAGCTGTGAAAGACTGTCAAACAGATAGCGAGTGGGAAAGAGAAAGAGAGAGAGAGAGACACTTAGAGAAAAAGCAACAGCTCATATCATGTGTCATTTTCATGAGTTCCAACAACCCACAAATACTGGAGAAATCTCAGATGGAGAAAAGTCGGTCATGTCAACATGTGGTGTGGGAATTCAGTCTTTGAAGGTTCAGATCCTCAACCTCAGCTCCATTACTCCAGCTCATACATGATCTTAACATCTTAGAGATGTGTGCATTTGTTTATACACATCTGGAAACATATTCTAATAAACTATGTCGAGTATGTTTCTGGTTACATTCGTAATATTGACATATTTACAAACCATGCACATTTTTATGTAACTCTTTTTTTTTTTCTTGAAAACTCTACAATTTCTATTAAAAACGCAGACAGAATGAAGCCATGGTTGTGAAACTGACATGAATAGTCACAGGAAATGGATGTCTGTGGATGTGACAACCAGTGGTGATAACTGGAAACAATGTTCGTCAGTGACTCTAAGTCACTCTGAACACTGGTGATCGGTAATATTGTTTGGGTGATCACTGACAAGTCATTGAGGACAATCGTGATTTGGGATTGGTTTATAAAAATGGTGAGGATCAGTGGTTGGATGTTGGGGATCCTGGGGATCAATGATTGGTCTTTGGAGACACTGGAGTTTGGTGATTAGTCATTGGGAACACTGGTCATCAGTAATTGGTCATTGAGGACAATGACCAATTACAGTTGGACATTTTGGGGCCCTGGAGGTCAGTGATTTGTCATTAGGGACAATGGCGTTCAGTGATTGCCATTCAGTAGTGATAGGTGATGCCTAATTAGGGGGACAGAAGGTCAGTAATTGGCCACTGGGACACTGGATTACAGTGACTGGTCATTGAAGACATTAGAGTTAAGTGATTGGTCATTGGGACAATGGTCATCAGTAATTGGTCATTGAGGACAATGGTTCATTAAAAGTTGGACATTTTGGGGCCCTGGAGTTCAGTGATTTGTCATTAGGGACAATGGCGTTCAGTGTTTTCCATTCAGTAGTGATAGGTGATGCCTAATTAGGGGGACAGAAGGTCAGTAATTGGCCACTGGGACACTGGATTACGGTGACTGCTCATTGAAGACACTGGAGTTCAGTGATTGGTCATTGGGACTCTAGAGTTCAGTGATTGGTCAGTGGGAAGAGTGTAGATTCTGCTCCTTGGGAAAACTGGCTTGCAAAAGTGTGACCCAGACAGGCTTTGCACAATGGTGGTGAGTCGCGAGAACCTACTTTCTCAACCAAACGATAAGATGTGAGCAGGACAGTGGCTAAAATATGGCAAAAAAAATTGCTCAGCCTCATTTTTTTGAAAATAGAATCACTGAAGGGGTCTACAAATGGGCCAAATCGAGTGACAACGCTGCTACGTTGGCAACACAGATTTCAGATTGTAACAAAAGTGAAAGCCTGTTATGTGAGTGAGTTTCTGTCCCCCTATTCATCCGCATACTGTGTCCAAGCTGAACGACGCACCATGGGACCCTTTCATGCCCTAGCTTGGCCTTTCACCAGCGGAGAGTCAAACACTTTGGCTAAATGGCGAGACTCACAATAACACGCTGCTCTTTAGTGTGTGCTTCAGTCAATACTCTGTACATGCAGTGAAATACTTGGAACCGCTAGAAGAGTGTGAAAAGGAGGATATTAATAGCCGGGACCACAAGCTTAGCGGGGGGCTATTGTCTCTTCTCTGGCCATCCGGAGCCATAAATCTACACTGACGACTCTAGTCTTTCCAAGACACACACTCACACTCAGGCTCACACACTTGCAGCCAAAACATCTAAAGCAGGAGCCACCACTAGCAGAAGATTAGTCATCTTAAACACCTGGGAACGAGGCACTTCTCCTCATCACCTATGGTTTACCGCAGCCTGTCACACGTCCCAGGGCTATCATTATAAGATCTGTATAAAATGACTCGGAGAGGGAATGAGCATCTGGGAACACCACCTTCCTCTCCATGATGCTATTATTATTATTCCGTCTAGCAGAAGCTTCTTAGTTCAGCACATTTAATCCCATTTCTTTCTGAATTGAACCTGCTTCCTATTTTTTTGGAGAGTCACCCACTTCTTCAGCTCGCTCGATCTCTCCGGTGGCTAAAACACAAACACACGTTTGCCTTCCTCTCTTTCTCTCCCTCCTCAAACACGATTCAATGGCCAAACTCAATTATGCGCCACATTTATCGTGTCCGAGGGCCCTCTCTGGCCCTAGGGGTCATGAATAAATCTTTACCCTGGGTCAATAATGGCTTCCAGGGGCCCAGTGTTGTCATTAGGAGCCCTTTGGTGTGAAAAGAGTGAGAGAAATAAAGCTCCGGCAGTCATCAGTCTCCTTAACGGCCCAGTGGTCAGAGTTCATTAGATGGTTTAATACTGTTATCCGCTATATCCTTCCAATATAGCACCGTTAAAGTGGCCTTGACGAGCACCGGGGCTGTGACAGGAGGGGTTTCTGGACAAGTCGAGCATGCTTCTTGTCTTGTTAGTAGCAGATATTAGAAAGACAGGGGGATAGTCTTATTTATTTATTTTCTTTATTTTTGTTCCGACCACATGGAACAAAAATAAAGACTATGGGAGGAAACCAGAGTACGAGGAGGAAACCCACCAAGTGCGGGGAGAACATGCAAAGTCTGTGTGTATGCACACAGAGATGGGAATCGAACCCGGTTGGGAATCGAACCCAAGACCCTGGAAATGCAAAACTTTTCTAATAATACACCCCATAGACTAGCTTAAGGTTATTTTTGTCTCTCAGGATTGCGCATTGCTAACTCTGCAAGCCTTTTATTTCTCATAAGTTTTATAAATCTAAAAATTGTAATCCTGCAAAACACAATTTGTTTAGTATCGCTACGCGATTAAATCAATGATATGATTTAAATCGATTATCCAATTTAATCAATCTTCTCTTGGTAGTTTCGATTCTTTGAATTGATGTCTCAGATCTTCGATTCGAATGGATTCACATTTTTTGTAATTATTTTGGCAGACTTACAAACGTTTCTGAAATTGATACATTTACTGAAAATATACCATAAAATACAAAAAATAAATAAATAAACGCTTTCATCTTTTGCAAAGAACATGCAAATACTCTTATTTTGTGAGAGTATCGCTTCTTTTTCTTATTTTGTGTTTATGATTGGTTCGTGCTTTACTGCCACCTACTGGACTGGAGAATCTTTTTTTTTTAAAGAATTTAAGCAATTCAACAACAAAAGTTACACGACATTTCACAGTTTATTAGATACTTGGAGTCATTTTTAATTCTACAAAAAAAAAACAGTAAATATTAGTGCTATTGAGTCCAATGGAATTGAAAATTGTAATACCTATATACTGACCTGAAATGATGGTCTACCCATGATTCACAGCGCTATTATTTAGGAATATCAGTCCATAAAGCTGGGATTTAACGTTTGTCCGGTTCTATATCTCAAGAATACTCATGAACAATCTCGCCACGTACAACCGCACAAACGCACCCTCTGTGTTGACGCTCTTCACAGACGCAGAGTTGTTTCCAGCGAACGGCTGGCTAAGAGTGCTAATTAAGTGTGGAGTAGGCGCATCACGGCGAGGGGGGTTGAGTTCTGGCTACGCCAATAAGTTTCATGAAGTGCAGACAAAACAGGATAATGAGGCTCTGCTCAAGTGTCTGAGAGACCCGTCAACTCAAACCCCCCCCCATCCCCCCCACACACCCCCCCACACCACCTCACACCTCCGCATCTCTGCGGTGACAAGAACGCATATTACAGAATGAAATTGCCTTCAATTGCAAGAACACACAAACTCAATTACATACACACACATACACACACAATCACTCTATATCACTCTCTCTTTCTAACAAACACACACACACACACACACACACACACACACACACACACACACACACAGACTAATTATCTCAAAGTCAGCAGAGTACTGGAAGGCAAAACAACCTGCAGGAGTGAACTCGAGCAGCGTGAATGGCCCGATTGATGCGAGTGTGTTCAGTATTCAGAGAGGAAACACAAGCGAAGTGAAACTCCACCACGTGCACCAAGAGCAGCGGGAAACCTTTTTCTTTTTTTTTCCTTTTTTTTTGCAAAATGCAACCTTTGCAAAGCAAAAAGCACAACAACATTTTAAACCAGATCTCACAAAATTTGAAAGAGATTAAAGAAATCACGAGTACATCTTAAGACAGGGAGTCTGGGGGAAAAAGGAAAAAAATAACTCAGCCTCGATGTGACATACTGTACTTTGACACATCAAAAAAAAAAAATTCTTCACCTAAACAAAACAAATTGCACAATATATATTTATTTTATTTTACTTTTGCATAAAATTTCGACAAAGAACATTTACAATCTTTCTGAATCCAATGATGCTCCCTAGGACAAAATACAATAGATCTCGCAAAACTTTAGGGTTTACTTTTAGGGTTTTTTATTTACTGTGCGTCAAAACATGATTTGAGTCCCGCCTTCATCTGACCAACAAAATTCAAGATGTCTTTGTTTCTTCAGTACTTGGACTAATCCCACTCCTGCCCCATTAAAAAATAAATAAAATAAAATACATCTCCTTCCCAACTAAGCTCGACTGATGGCACTTACGTAGTTACAGTACGATGTGGCGCCCCCTAGGGTGAAAGAGACAAAGCCAAAGGAAAAAAAAGAGCTAACCTGTGTTAAAGAATTTTCTAAAGATCTGAAATTTATCAATGAATTTGCCTCAGTGAACAAACCGAGCAGAACCGAATGCCGGCTAAGTTGCTTGATAACAATAAAAATAAAATTCACTTTAAATATTAAACTACTGAAATAACCATCACACTCACTCTAAACTTCATGAAGTTTTTCTTTTTAAATAAGGAAGCACCTTAAGAAAATTAAGAGTGTTCAGGATGGTACAAACAAACAAACATACAATACGTCCAATGTAAATCTAATCAAATCTTGCTTATAACATCATAAAATATAAGGGCCAATCAGGCGGAGGTCATACAATACAATTTTCCCCTGATGAGGGACAGAGCTTGATGATTTGGGAATGTTTGCAATCCGAATACAGATTCTTAACGAGTGTATTTTTTGACTCCAAATGCAATACATGCAATATTTAATTAAAAAGAAATATATATCCAGTACTATGGGAATGTGATACACAAGAGTCTCTCTCTCTCTCTCTCAGTGGACTGGCCTTCTCTCCGAGACATGTGACGTACCCTTCGTACAAGCACGAGAGTTATGTGCTTCTTTGTGTTCGTGACCCCGGTGCAACCCTGACACACTCGTAACCCAGCGTCTCGGTTCACTTCACACACCATCGCTCAAACACAGCAGTGGAATCTGAACACATGCAAGTGTCACAAAGGACATTTTATGACGGATGAGTGACGGCGGTTATGTTAATGCTAACGTTAAGATTCTTTTACTATCATGGAGTTTTAGCTGAAAATAAAGTATTAAAGTGATGTCTAAAGCCAATGATTAAAAATCAATTAAATATGAATGACTATTAATTACAGCTTACAGCATATGATCAATAATCAGAGGGCAAGAAATTAATATTCTCTGTGTTTACGAGAGCTGATTAAAACCTTTTAAAATTGGATGGCGAGTTTAATTAACAAACATAAATGTATTTAATATTATTATTTTATTACTAAGCCCCTAATTTTTTTTCATGCAGATGAAGTGAACAATATCATATACAAAAACTAAATAATAATAATAATAATAATAATAATTACTTTTACATATTGTTTAAGCAAAGTTTTTTTTTCTTTTAATGTAATTTATTGATAATGAATATTTATATTTTACATTATAAGGAAATTAGGTTATTACATTTATTTTGAGTCAAACAAAATAATAATAAAAATATTTTAAAAAATCTATTAAAATGTTTAAAACTATACAAATAAAAAATATATATTTAAAATAAACAAATTTTCTAGTCTATCAGACACTGCAAATATTTACTTTGGTTCAATACTTAGATTTTTTAAGAGCAACAACAATTTTGATCGACTCACGGATCACATTAGCTGATTGAAGTTGCTGTAACTGTAACTCTTCATTTTCTGAATGAAGAACCTAATCAGATCAATCAGAGCACTTAAACCAGACAATACGCTCAGTATCTCTCATTTCGAGCTGAGTGTGTGTGTTCACGTATGTGTATCCGTGTGTGTGTGTGTGTGTGTGTGTGTGTGTGTGTGTGTGTGTGTGTGTGTGTGTGTGTGTGTGTGTGTGTGTG
>JAQMYG010000035.1:31044749-31056210 GCA_030014215.1 Clariallabes teugelsi | reverse complement strand
AGTACCTCTCATCCCTCCCCTCTGAGAGAGCTCGGCCAATCAGCTCTCTCTAGACCTCCGGCTGCGAGAGGTTACATCATCACCCGGGAATCGAACCAGCGATCGCCGGATGATAGGGCGAGCACTTTACCACTGCGCCACTCGCACCACATTTTTTAATAAAGTTGAAAGGAAAGGGTTTCCATTTCCATTCACTCACTCACTCACTGATCTTCAGGAACTGCTTTATCGTGATCATGGTCAGGTTAGAGTGGATCTATGACGTCAGGAACGATTGCCAAAAATCCTTGTCTTTGGGAATCATGCTGAGATGGACGATCATGTCAAAAAATGACATGGTTACATATTTAATAAGTCATGAAGGACAGTTAAAAGTAACATGGTGCTCTCGTTCTTGCTGGCCCTGTCCTCTTTCCACATAAAGTGTGTGTGTGTGTGTGTGTGTGTGTGTGTGTGATGCATGTATGTATGTGTGTGAGTAAGTGTAAGCGAGTGACTGAGATAGTCAGGTGGTACAGTGCCGGTGGGGAAGAGACTGGCCCTGCCAGCTGCCCCGGGGGTTCGGGAGTGTGAGCAGCCGTTAGCCTGATGGGAAATGGCGGCTTGGCAAGCGGGCGCTCTCACACACACCGCTTCCTGTACCGGCCCGCTAATTAAAATCACCACACACACACTCACACACATACACATGCTGATCAGAGCATAATGAGGATGCGTCCATTAGGGGGTGTTCTTGACATTACGACGAACACTAGGGAGTCATTCTGGGACTGTGATACCTTTACTTTCTTTTTGCCATTACTCGTCTGAACTGGATTTAGATGAAAATATAACAAGATCTTGAATGGATATGGTGTGGATAAGAAAAGTGGAGAAAAGAAAAAAAACAACTGAAAATGAATGCACGTACAGAACAAGAGTGGGGGGAAAATATTTAAAGATGCAGACAAAGAGACTTTGTTTTTAATCGTATGAGGAAGCAGTTCATCAAAATAACATCAGGCCTTAGTCGAAGCGATCGGCTAAAAGGGAGGGAGCTACTATCAGTAACAAGTGCGCCCGTTTCCAATAAGTGGACTTGCCTGTTTGACAAAAGACAGCGTCTAATACGATTGTTTTATTCATGCCCCTGTCTCCGCTGCCAGCGTGTGTGTGCCTGTCAGCAGCCGAGAGCGCAAATGGAATCTGAATAAACCCGCACCGGGGTGAAATGTAAAGCACACGCAGACATCATGAAGTGGCATCTTTTTCCTGTCAGAGGGGATCCATGTCCTCCATCATCACCTTCTCCGCCAGCTGAGAATGTGACAGAATGATTACAACAGGGACTCGCGGTCAGGTTGAGGCCTGCGCTTGTGCCTTTAATCACATCGGATCAAATTAAAAGGAAGGAAGAGAGAGAAAAAAATTGTGAACAGAGAAAGCACAGAATTTTGGTTTAAAAGAAACATCATCAGTAGTGGTATGGATCTTGATCATATTACACACTTAGCGGGGTGTGGGGTTAAGGTTCTTCAAGCGTTCATCATATATTTAAGGCTGTTTTAACGCTCGAGTTTATTCCCAGTGAAAATAAAATGTGCTCCATCCCCTCTCAGAGCTCTACACCGAGCAACGTGATGAGTTCTCTTCTCTGGTTCACAATGAGAGAAATTTCAAGAAGATTCGAATGCTAAACTATCCAACTATCCGAAGATCCCATACTGATTTAAGGTTTGGATCCAGCGTATCCTCCTTCAGTGTGCCCTGAAGCAACAAATCGTCCCCCTCAGTCCATCGGATCAATTCCTAAACTGTCCCCGTGCTCCATTTTGACCTCGGGTGACCTGTTAGATCAACCTCAAGAGCCTTAACTGCGAAATCCTTCATGCCGGGCTGAAATAAACCACAAGAACATTACAGAGACCAGCACTCTTTCAGCACAAACACCTCAAAAGTAAGTCCCCCCCCCTTTAGACTATCATTAATTAACACTGTTTTTTAATAAGATATTTTTGTTCAAATAAACGAGTTAACATAACAAATCTGATTTCATTCCATGCTTTTATTATAACGCAACATATTTTATTTTCATTTTGTGGTTGAAAAGTTCCCTACAAATGTCTAACCCTAACCCTAACCCATTAATATTAATATTAAAAATATATATCCCAGTCTAGCAAGTACAAACAGCTAGCTAGCAAACAATGTAGCTGATAATGCTAAAAGTAACATTAGCAGAGGTGGCGGGTATAAACAAGCTAGCAGGGCTTTTCAAGATAAAAATATGTTGATATATTGTTTCTATTTTTGGCAGGAAAATTTTATTATTTTCTAATAAATGTCTTATTCGAGTGCTTTTGATGCAGAAAATTGCAAAAGCGATTGACATTTACAGAAGATTTCGGAACGTACATCAGATGAGACTCTTAGCATTTGAACTTGAAAAGGTTAAAGAGACACATCTGTGTGTGTGAACTGTACACACAATCATTCACCAACACCACTTGTACATTACAGGAACTCAACTGGGAGTTAACGCCACATTACCAGTACAGTCCTGACCTCGCTCCAAGCCATTTCCACATTAAAGGAGTTCCTGGGAGGCCGGGGTTTCAGACATAATGACATAACGTTCTACCTTGATGGTGTCCAAGCACTAGTGAAACACGGGGATAAGTGCATTAGTGTATCAGGGGATTATATAGACATAAAGGGAGTTTTTACTCTCAGAACCGTATTCTGTTATTCTGCACAATCAAAAGTCCTTCTTTGACTTGAAAGCCTCTCAGAAATATGAAGGAATTTAATCAAAACTACTTAAATTACTCTACTACAAGGATTTTCTTCATAATATCCACACCAAAACACGCCTGTATGGAGTGCAGGGTCAGCGGTCAGACAGCCACGGCCACTAGCATAACATTTAAAAACTGCATCCATGTTTTTTTTTTTTTTTTTTTACAGACTTGCTTATTATGGCACAAAGCAACGATTAGTAGGCAAAAACCTGGAAAAAAAAAATACAAAAACGAAAAGAGAAAAAGATCACCAGAGGGGAACCAGTGCAGAGGCAGAGAGGCAGAGCAGAATTCATATTCATGAAGGATTTTACATCAGCCAACACACACACACATTCATGCACACATACGAGGGTTTTAAAAAATCCTGTTTTTTTTTTTTTAAGAGAGTTTAAGACAAAGCTTACATTGCTTGTACAGTATGATAGTCTATAAATGAATTAGTTTAGTAGTAATAGTAGTAGTAGTATAATTGTACCACACTACAGTAAACGGTCCTGTGCATCACCCGATCGCTGTGCTGTTCCCGTCGACACGCCTGTACAAGCCGACAAGGCCAGTCGAGTTTTCAGATGAACATAAACATCAGCTTCCTTTAATAATTTATTGACATGCATAATGCATACCCTACACCAGGCCTTGATTTTTATTTATTTATTTTTTTCCCTGTGTGGCACTTCCAGAGAAATATCTGTGATTCATGCAAAGGGTCAATTAACCTCACAGACTAAAGAAATGCTTGCATGAGTATTACATATAATAACGATATGATGATTTGTGTTATTTTTACCTTATTTTACCTCGCTGTGCTAGCTCAAAGTGCTGAACAGATCAAGTAGGGAAAAAAAGAACTAAAATGCATAAAAGAGAGAAAATATACTTTTAATCTGGACAAAATTAATAAAATTAAGTGAATTCAAGGACATTTATTTAAAAAAAAAAAAAAAAAAAGAATAATTAAGGTAATAATCAGCAAACATAGGGGTCCTAAATTTGAACCCTGTGGCACTCCGTAATGAAAAAAAAATGCTCAGCTTGATTAATACTACTGAAAGTAGGTTACTTATTAATGTATCAAGCATGTATACTATATAGTATCGACAAAGCTGTATAGACACTGCTGTGAGCTACCAGCCTTAACTCCTTATATTCTTAGCCTAAAGCTTTTTAGGTTTTTATTTTCTGCGGTAAGTCTTGAGTGCAAGCCACAAAACCCTACTTTCACTCCATCACAGGCAGCATGACGGTTGACGTTGTGAAAGTTCACATGGAAGGTCGGCAGATTTACAGGCGCCGCGTTCACCCACACAATCACAAATAAAAATCAAGTGTACGCCGAGCAATGAGTTAACAAGAGACAGGGAGAAAATTGGAAAATGTCAAACAAGGTGGAGCAGAAGAATTAATTTGTCCAAGTCTGCGTGTGTGTGTGTATACACGAGATAACTAGTTGGAAGTGCAGAGACATTTTTTCTCCCTCTCCGTGTCCAGTTCTAATGCAGCAAAAAGACACGAACAGAGAGAATGAGGAAAAAGAAATGGACCGATAGATTGAATGCTGTGTTGTGACAGCCGAGAAGTCGTGCATGAAAGAGTGACAGAATAAAAAGGGTCAAAGAATGAGAACGTGAGAAAGACATAATGTGTGTGTGTGAAAGAGAGAGAGAGAAAAAGGAAGAGGGGGTAAAAGAGAGAGAAAGATAGAGGCTCAGTTGGTGTCAGGGACTGTGTGTCCTGTGCCAGGCTGGAATAAAGTGTCCGTGTCGAAGGCCTGAGCTTTCCCCAGGGCTGTGCTGATTAATTGAGCTGTCCGAGCCCTCTGATGGCGGCTCCTTTACGTAGAGCTCCTGGGAAACTCACCCGGCTTCCATCAGAAAGGAAAAAAAAAAAAAAAAAACGTTTTCCCGTGCTAAAATTAGAGACTTTCGGTTTCTCGCTGTGTTCTTACATCAGCATGCTCTTCACCTTGCCAGAGGGGTTTAATGATCATCATGAGAGTGTGTGAGAGAGAGCGAGGGAGAGAGAGAGCGAGAGAGAGAGAGAGAGAGAGAGACACACAACAGGACAGACAAACACCAACTTGGACACGTCCCCCTTCTGCCTCAGTCACTCACCGGCAGTGTGCGGCGGCGGCGGCTGAAGATGAAGCACTGCTGTCTCAGGTAAATGGCCACCAAAGGCCAAAAATGGTGCAGTGTTGACTCTGGGCAAAGCTCAGCTATTTTATTATTCCTGACCTTATACTTTAAACTTTCTAGTCTTTTTATTTCTGTCATGTAGGAGGTCCATGAGAGCGCAAGTAAAGAGTGTGAGAATACAAACGTCAAGGTGCTCGGATTTTTAGCTCAGGTTTATAGACAGAAGGTCGAAAGAAAAACTCTCAGCTCTTATCCTATAAAAATAACATTTGAGATACTGTAGAGAAATAGCAATAAAGTATAATACGAGGTGCGTTCTTGTCAAATTGGTACTCGGTAATTAGGGCGCTGACATTTACGGAAGACTTCAAGTACAGTAAGGTGATGAGACTCTTAGCCACGGTAAAACATTTGAACGGTGCAAACGTTTTAAAGAAGGCTGTATGTCCGTGAATGACGATCCCGGCCGAGGTGGCCCAGAGTTCCACTGAACATTTTGTTTGATTCCGCCAACTTGCAGAAGAGATGCAGCTGTCTGTGTAAACTGTACACACAATCATACACCAACACCACTTGCGCGTTACAGGAACTCAACTATAGTCCTGACCTAACTCCAAGACATTTTCCAAGACATGTTAATCTGCACAAAAAATCTAAAGTCCAGGTTTGACTTGAATATACTATTTCTAGTTTGTTCGCTCAGGAACGTTCACCGTGCACGGGTCTGTGTACAACATTTAGCAGGATTCGTGTTGCGTGTACTGTATGTATCGCCTCCGCTTTAAACGCTCCGGATCACGCGAAGTCACTTCTCAAGGACTTTTCTCACCGCTCGTTCTCTCTCTCGCACTCCCCCATCTCTTTCAGCGGTATTTCCGTCCTGCCGCAAGGTGACTGCTCGTTCATGCGCGTTCAGGCACGGTGTAGCTCAGTCTGTGTGTTTTGCTCATGCTCTTTTCCATCCTTCCACCTTTCAACTGTCCTCGCGCACAAGCGGCTCATCCAAAACAGGCCGCGTACATGAAATTCAGCGTGAGCCACAATGAAATGTTCTGCCAGGCTTGACCGCAAAGATGAGGCGCAGAAAACACACACATACACACACTTATGCAGAACACAACTAATTAAAGCAATGCTTCCGTGTCAAATGTCCACTCAGCCATTTGACTCGACTTCACACAATACTTCATCTGTACACCGAGATGGTGCCGTCGACTCGGAGCGGTCGATATCGCTCAAAGCAGCTCTATTATTACACACAAATGCAGATCAGCTATAAATCCTTTTTTTTTTTTTTTTTTTTATAAAAAGAGGAAAAGGATTGTAGAAATAATTTAAAGACAACTCACAAGAGACGAAAACCCTGAACAACATGAAACGCTCTAGAAGAGGAAGGAGTTCTGCATTTCCTCTCCTCATTCTAGTCTGTTGTTACTCTTTTATTTGTTAACTCTACTATTCAGGACCTGAGAAAAGGGAAAAATAAGGAACAAAAACGTAAAGTAAAACAACTCAGTTGTCAATGACATCAGAGAGGAGAAGGGAAAAAAGAAATGAGCAAAGAGACAATTAACGGAGTTATAATTCTGTACGTCGTGCTAATGAGCATGTCTTAGTGCGGATTAGGCCGATGGGCATTGTTCCCGTAATTCCTCTCTATTGTAGTACGCACAAAGCGAGGGATAAAAGAAGACGAAGGAGGTGGAAAGAACCAGAAGAGCCGCGCGAATACCGTGTTGGACGAGTGACGCTGTCAGTCACCGTCTCCCTTCACTCATGCTAGACAAATCCTCAGCATGCTGCACAGCGAACGCCAAGACGTTCGTCTTTTAATTGTAGCCTGACAAAAGGCGTCTCGAATTCACGGCTGAGGCACAAAAGCGGCTCTCAGACTTCATCTTTACGGACGTTTGAGCAGCACTTTGGTAAGATGAGTCACAGGCCAGCATGCTCGGAAAGACTGTGCGGTGCGGCGTAAGCTCGGGCTCCTGAACAATAGCCGACGAGTGCTTAGCGTTGATTGGCATCGCGCTGTTTGTTGGCTTTGTGCCTGTCAGTCTTCTCCCCCGCCCAGTCAACACTGCCGGCTGCGTTATTATCCAACATGTCTGTTTATTTCCAGCTGCAGCAGGCAAACACTGACACTGGTTCTGTGCGGAAATATTTCGATACCAAGCTTCAGTCTGAGGAACTAACTTCGAATTTTCCAGCGGCCTCTCCCAGGAGGAAGCCTAACGGCTAATGAGCAGTAAGGACATTCTGATGATGATGATGTCCACCGTCGGACAGGGCTGTTTTTTAAAATCTTGACTCACTTTGAAATATTGAGATAACAACATTGAACGTACAACCCAAGCACAACGTTACAAATACAGCCTTAAAATGATAACAATTTACCATCAGAACATATCCATGGTCCCTAAAGTTGCTAACAAGGTTTAGAATTCCCAATTTCTGAGATTTCTTAGATTACTCTACTGTACTATGGTGTTTGCGGCGCTCATCGTTACGTACGCGCATCTACTAGCATCAACAGCATGCCCCCTAGTGGTCCAGCGAGAAGCGCGCAGCACTAACAACGCAGTTTGACTTCCGCTCATGCTATCGGTTTGGCATTAATACTGTTTTCAAGTCATTTTTGTAATATTGTGATAAGGGCGTTTTTGTTCAACGTCACGTAGTCGACCTTGTTCTGACGTCATTTCAGCAAATTCATTCTAACTTTCAAAAACAACCAGATACCAGCATTGTCCCAATATCAGTGCCTGTACCTCACCGAAACATTTTGACAACCGAGTAGTACCTCGAGTAGGTTTTGAGCAAATCATTTTCAAATCTATTGTTAGGTGTATTTTTTTTAATAAATCTTGGATAAATTGAATAAACTGCAATTCTACTTTGATGACCAATGAAATACCACTTTCTGATGCAACCCCTCACGTTTTATCCAGGCTTGAGACCGGCACTGCCTCCAGTGGCTGGGGTTTGGGCATTGGCTGAGAATTCCATATGGCAGATGAGAAAACTACTGTACCACTGAGCCACCAATGTCCTACCATACACAAAGCGATTTATATTAAATAAATGTGAGATATTTGGGATATACCAACCTTAACTTCAGAATATGGAAGTGGGAGACAAACTCTTACACTAAAGGTGCTCTCACACTAGGGACTCGGGCATTGATCCGGGTGCATGTAAGCTTGAGTAATGTGAACCCTCTGTGGCATGCCCAGTGGACAGATCAGCATACTATATGGGGGTCCACTTAAAAATGTGGTCTTGAGCATGACTCGGGCACAAGAATAGAAAATGTGAACGATAACCAGAGCTAAATACAGAAGTGGGCTGCTGTTTTGAATGTAAGGTCATAAACACTGCCTGTCCTGTCCTGGTCACCGCAAAGCCGCGAGGACATTTTGGTTCCTGCTCTGGATGTACAGTCTTGGGTCATCTCCATATCTTCTGTTCTTCAAGTTCTGTTGAAATCATTGTTGTTCAGGATGTTGATGTTTTATTACTGCTTATGGCTGGTGTGGTAGCGAGCTTGCTAATAAAACTCAGGACAGTTTAGCAACCTAGGTCGATTTCCACCAAATTATCAAATGTACAGATTAATGTGTACATAATAAAAGGTTAGTGTGTACATAATAAAAGGTGATGTTTTACACCAAAATCAGTTTTGAAATGTTGAAATGGTGAGACCGGGGTTGACTCCAACGTGTGAAGTCTAATTAGAACAATGCTAATTTATATTACACTCTTAAATTTTCTCTTTTTCATTCCTAATTTGATCATGTCTAGTTCTGTAATTGACTAAAGTGTAGCAGATGAAAGTTCTGGTTTTATTGATTCCCTTAGGCCAAGCTCTGAGCTAATGTCAAATCATATCAGCTGCTGTAGAACCGGATAAACGCTGTTAAAAGGCTGCTGGCCCCGTGATCACATGCTGTATATGAATATAGCACAAGTGTAGAGTGTAAGTGAGCAACAGATCTCACACATACACAGCGTAGCGCAGCATAGAACAGCACAGCAGGTGCACATAACAGCATATGAGGAAAGGGGAATATCTCACTCTCACACAACCACACATGAAGCGGTGGGCGGGGAACCCTTCCCGATTCTCCCATTAAGACGTTTCACACATAACGCAAGCTGTAATTGTAACGCGATGACACTCGGCGTCTCCTGATGAATGGATACGTGATGAAACATCCATAGACGATGCAAGGATATAAAGAGATAAAGGAAATGTTGTATAGGTGCGAGGATGCTAAACATGCGACATCTGTTTCCCTTCCATTCAGAAAGTGAAGAACTCCTACTGTGAATTAGGGTTCAGGTAATGAGCAGAAAGTTCAAACAAACAAATAAACAAACAAGAAGTAAATAAAAAATTTCAAATATACATTAAAAATGACACACACTGATTTAACACACTCGCTCATCGTCACACCGCTTTATCCTTAGGAGTCACGAGGGTACAATATAATTGGTCAGTCAAAAAATGGTGATTAAGTCTCCAAAACTAGAGCTTAATAGTAGAATTATAAGGAATTTATGCTATTTTTGGGGGGTTCCTGGGAGGCCAGATTTGGGACTGCCAATTAGACTAATCTGCATGTCTTTGGACTGTGGGGGGAAACCGGAGTACCTGAAGGAAACCCACCAAGCACGAGGAGAATATTCAAAATCCAATGCACATACACAACCCGAGGAGGGAATCGAACCCCTAACCTGGAGGTTCACCGTGCCGTACAAATACAAAACTTTTTTTCTATTTTTTTAATCATATTTATATAAAAAGAAGTTGAACACATTCTTGACATTTTCCCATCAGAACTACAACTACTAATCATCGATTGGCAAAATTATCGGCACCCTTTTTGTTTTTGTTAATTGATTTTTTTAAATTCTGAAATCGAATGAGCTCACACCGGAAAACAGATGTTGGTACGTCTTTCTACCTTAAAGTTTTTACGAGCTTTTGCCTTCATTTCAGGACACATTTACTTCATGCACTTGAGTGGTACTTTTTTTCCACAGCACAGAATGGAAGTCTCCATTATAAATGGTCAGTCAGAAAATGTTGATTAAGTTTCCAAAACTGGAAGCAGAAGTTCAGGGAATTCTTGTTTGTGTGTGTGTGTGTGTGTGTGTGTGTGTGTGTGTGTGTGTGTGTTTCCTGGGAAGCCAGCATTTCAGATGTGAAGCAAACCGTGAAAAAGAAAAGCGCTCTAGTATTCTGCACAAATAAAAGTCCCGGTTTGACTTGAACACCCCTTGTAGTTTGATAAGAGATGCTTATTTTCCAGATTTTCCATAACATTATGACATGATGTTGTGTACCGAATAGGAACGTGTTAGTGGTGGTAAATTGTTTTGCCGTAAGTGAAACTGTTAACTAATTTGCAAAGTTATTTATCATAAGTGAATATGCGATGAATTAGAATTACGATTATTAGATTAACACAATATCTTGTTGATAATCTCAAGTATCCATGTTACACTTATCTCGAAAAAGGTTAATTATTTATCTATTTATTTTAAATGCAATAAAATGCGAGTTGATATAAGGTTTGTTGTAATAACTCTTTCGGCCATTTTGGACGCGTAAAAGAACCAACAAGTCTGTCGACGCATGACGTTTTCGAGTCGCTCCACTTCTGTCCCGACTTTTATCGCAAGAACAAACATGGCGTGAAAACATCCAAAAGATTATCTGGGAGATTATTATTACTTCTGTGGAAGCTGTTCCTTTTCTGTTTAACCTGCCTGATAAGAGACGGACATGGAGAGAGCGTGAGATGTTCCAGAGACGGGCTGCATGAGAGAAAGTGAGAGTGGAGCGAGCCGAGCTCCAGCTGAAGAGAGCTTTTTCAGAGCTCGGGGCAGAGAGTGGCACCGTGCCAGCAGAATCAAAGAGCGCTTTTCTTCCCGTTGAGGCGCCTGGGCACGGAGGTCACCCCGCCTTTCAGAGCGCGCCGCAGGGGGGTGGGGAGGGGGGTATTTTGTGTGTGGGGTCCAATCAAATGTCCCATGTAAACATTTGATTGGACTTTGAACCTTAGATGAGCTTATGGATAAATATCCAGCGTTCCTCGAATTGAATCCAGGACACTGTGTTTACTGCAGCTTAAACTGGGTTAAGGATCAAATCAGTTAAACAGAAACAGGTTAAACATGTTCGACCAGAACGATTGAATTCCACACTGTTGTTAGAGCATCGCCGCTGCTCAGATTTTCGTGTAATTCAGTCAGTTCCAATTTGTTCACAGTTTTTAAACTAAAGTAGCCGGGCTTCGCATCACCGGCGCAACTTTGTAGTTTGTCCTCCTGCTAAAGAGTTGATGTGCTAAATACCCATCTAGCACGTGGCACCGTTGGGCGGCAGGCCAACCATTTATTTTTGTTGGTTACCAAAAGTATTGGAACAGATATCCTTAAACTATATAACGCTTAAAACTGCATCAACTTGCTGACCCCACTGACGTCATAAAGCCATCGCATTCTTCTTTTGTGAAGCTTTCCCAGGCTTGT
>JAQMYG010000035.1:30985369-30998733 GCA_030014215.1 Clariallabes teugelsi | reverse complement strand
CTCATCTGGGTGATAACGGATAGCAGGGATTGATCTGCAGTCATACTGTGTGTTAGGAGGCTGGAAGTTCAGTATAAAGGAGATGTGTTTAAGTTAAGTTAAGTCCAGTCTGTTATTGGAGGCTCAGGTAGACTGTAGGAAACTCCAGTCCTGAACTATTGAGCAACTGAAGTCACAAGCCTTCAGAGAACAGCTGTCAGCATCAGTCGAGGCCAGGACCGTCTTCATGTACTCGTCTTTTTGCGACCCTGCCTTCAGAAAGTAAAAGTCTTTAATAAAAGCCATATAGTATTTATTCCATCCATTGACATTGGCTTGAACTGATTAGTGAATTTGACCATTTTGTGCTTGTTTTGTTGATGGATGGAACAACTATGTGGCAGGACGTTTACCCTCTGAAGCCGGGGTGTTTACCTCTACTGTTTCGTTTTTTTTTTTTTTTGCTCTCTGTGAGCTTTGCCTCTTACGTATGTACTTTTGTTGCCGTTGAAAAAGGCAAATCAGCTGTAGAATGAACATACTTGCTAATTTACAAGTACTGAAGATTTTCACGAGAGTTTACACTTTCTCCGTGAGCCTATTTTTCCCCCGAACATCATGAAAGAGAACTGCTATGATGTAAGCGCTAACAGAAACTTAAGAAATCATATTTCACATCAGGACATGCTGTTATAGGAAAAGAAGCAACCTTTGGATTCCCTTGTCAATTATTTTCCTACATCAGTACATCCCCAAGTGTTTTATGCTTTACTTACTTATTACGAAATAGACTATACAGTATATTCAGCTAAATAGTGTGTAAAAACAGAAAATTGATGAAACAGCCTTCCTGATATAGTTATAAATGTGCAATAAATATTTTGAAAGTGAATATGTAATATTACTTAGAAACATTCATACAGAATTCTTAGATGTAACTCCTACACTAAATCCTGGTAAATCTGATTAATTTCTGTATGTATTCTACATTTGTAAAAGCCAAATTAAATATTTAAAATGATAGTAATAGTAACGTGTTTACTACGGTGGTAAAACTATATATTATATTTAAACTAGTTCATGAAACTTTCGGTAATTTAGCAAATTCTTTCAGCCAGATTTACCTGACCAATGGTGTAAATTTGTCAACAATGGAAAATATCACACCCAGCCGCAAACATCACCATTTTTTTAAGCAATAAACTTGCCACAACATAGTTTCTCTGCATACAAAATACCCACAAGTAAGCAAAGTTTGTAAACAAGCGGTAAACAAAGTATTTCAATCATAGTATAGCAAAACTGACAACTGTACAGCAAATTCATCAAAACAGTTAATATATAAATAACAATATAACCATGTGCCATAAACAGTCTTATAAGTTATGTGTATCCACTTACAACTTAAAACTTATATAAGATTACCTTTCCAGAAGCAGTCGATGTATTGGTTGAAATCATGTTTTTGTGGTTAATGACTGAGATTATGATTATATTATAACCAAAATCTAAACATATACACAATTCACCATCCTCCTATAACAACATGGCAGCAAGTAAATTACCGTAGACAGGCTGGTGACTTTCAGAATGTGCTGGCCGAAAATTACCCCGTGGCCGTAAATACCCCGACTTTCCCTGTTCACCTGGATAAAAACGTGCAGTCTGTATTTACCCCCAAACTCCAGTTTATTCATGACTTCTCCTCACTATTATGAAGAGAAAAGTCGATCACAGCTTGTAACTCTAGATAAAATAATGCGATTATTCTTCAGTTCATTTTAATGTCAGAGATTTTGGCGTGAAGTGGTGGGCACTGTCACTGAACTCATGGAGCATTCTGACCTTTTCATATCGAGCTATTTTAGCAGCGCGGAAGCCACAAGATGGTAAACACTAATAGAAAGCATCCAAAGCCTCCGCTCATGATAAGTTTCTAATATTTCCTATCATTAGATTAAAGTTAATCAAATATCAGATTACTGAAGCTGTGTCTAGACACCTCAAATACTTTCAAGCTGGAAATGAGTAGTTTTACTGTAGCGGGGGGAAATTATGCTAATTGTCAACATTAATTTATAAGAAAAAAAAAAAAAAGTAGAAAAAACATCTGAATATAGATATACGGTATGCAGGACTGTGCAAAAGTCTTAGGCACCCTGCTTGGCTTTATTATATGTGTTTATTTTATGACTTCATCATTAAGTAAACATTTCTGATTTCCAAACATTAGTATTCCAGAAATTGGACAATTATGTAAAAAGACCACAAAAAAAACACAAAAAAAACCACCAAAAGCTTCTATGTTTTGTTGCATGAAAATTTTTTTTTTTTTCTAGGTGCTCAAAAGGACTGTATGTGGTACTGCAGGATGTTCAGTAATACTAGGCATATGCTTTCCTAATAAAATTGCACTAATTGTACCTGCAATTACATTTTAATTAAAAACTGGTCACAACAGTTATTGAGTTTGTTTCGTTAATAATTGTTTACTGTTTTTTTTAAATTGCATTTTTGAATGGAGGAACTTTTTTTTTAAAGACAGCCTTGCTTTACAGAAAGCACGTGTGTGTCCGAGACTTTTGCACATTACTATATAGGAAACTGTAATGACTGAAATGAGACTAAAATACATTTAGAAGTCTAATATTTGGATTAATGTACTCTTATAGAAAAAAATTGATACATTCAGTTAAAGTCAAGATATTTTTCCTATTATTATTATTATTATTATTATTATTATTATAAAAAGTATAATATAAGTTAATAATGAACCAGTCATCATTAATTTATTTCATCTTTCTGTTGCTTCATAATAAAGAGTGCCGGTGAAAACCATCTAATTTCCATGAAGAAAAAAATTAATAAATAAACGATCAATCTCACATTTCTTCAATGAAAAATTTTAACCCAAGAATTTTTAACAATCCAAGACAAATATGTTGATAAAGTCTAAAGTAATGGCACCCTATAACAGGAGGAAGAGGTAGTTTGTGTCTTTGGTCCACTGTATGCTGCAGTGGCTGAGCTGCAGCATTAACATATAGCACACACACACACACACACACACACACACCACACACACACACTAAGAGCATACTCTTGGTAAGATGAGGTTAAGATGAGGATTCATTTATTTAAAAATATAAAACAGTAAACGGTCACTTTATAAAAGTCTAAATATACGTCCCTACAGACGATGGAGGACAGTTTTAGATGTGTCATTTCCACAACATAAAAATGTCACTTCTTTACTGCCCGCTGTTTTTCTAATAAGGAATACATCAAAATAATTTTACAATTGTACAATTTCCTGTTTAGTCTTTATTTGTTATGAATTCATTACACTGCATGCACTGTTTTTTTTAAATTTGATGCTTGCTTTAATGAAACAGTTCCTCCCAAATATATCTCATCCATAATACTGATCATAAAAGTTTGATAGTCTGGAAAAAAATCAAGCTCAATTCGAAAAAACAGCCAAGAAATCATTATAAAATGTTTATGTTTAATAAGGTTTATTTATGAAGTTCTTCCAACAATACAGTACTGTTCAAAAGTCTTAAACCCCACATTATTTGTTAACATTTAAGTAAACGATGTAGATTGAAATAAAGAAATGGGAACCAGTGGTTTACGGTAACAAGCTGAAAGGGACTAAAGATGCCATTTAACCTCTCATTTCCCCTCTCGTCTGTTCCAACCACTCATCATCTGCACCTGTTTCTCACTGGGTCATGTCTTAAGTTAGATGGGTTTCAACACTTGAGTGATTCTTAGATCCTACAATGGATTGGCACCCTGTCCAGGGTGTACCCCACCTCATGCCCTAAGTCTCCTGGGATTGGCTCCAAGCCCCCCTGTGACCCTGAATACAGGACAAAGCGGTATAGATGATGAGTGAGAGAGTGATTCAATAAGACAAAAAACTTCAAAAACCAGAGACAAAAACGTCCTTCAGGACAACATAAGAAAAAAAAAGAAAGTCTGGCTCTTGTAAGCAAAATATGAAGAAATCAGAAGACTCAAGACTTTTGCACTGTATATATTGACAGCACAGCTATTAAAAAACAACAACAACAACATAATTGTGATTTACTTTTTAATTTGGTGAAATAGAAATTTGACTAATGTGGCAGATAAAACAGTCAGTCAGGTGTTTGTATCTAAGCATACATGCTGCTTTTCATTCATAAATGGTAAAAACACCAAACTGCCGGATTATCTGTAATACACGGCACAGACAGCAACAGATAAGCGGACCATTTTTAATGGACCTGCAGTCCAGTGTTAGAGCAAGACAAGTGGAGAGTGCTGATGAAACTAAATGAATGTCCTGAATGACATGAGGAGAAGATTAGTAAGATTAATGCACATGATGCTGATGAACCAAGGGGTTTGGCTTTGTAAACTTTAATTCACATTGGTGAGCGGTCATTTCTTTTTAAACAAATGTTTTTTTTTTATTGCTTTTGTGTTAAATTAAACTCAGTTGCATTTCATGTTCCACTTCAGAAAATCATGCAGATTTCTGAACTATATTTGGTTGAAAATGTCTCAAACACTGATTTGCATTCTTCCTGGAAGGTCATGTGAACATTTCCCCTGAAAGAAAAACCCTCTTTCAGGTTTTCCCATGAGGAACAAATGAAAGAAACTCATTTCTCCTTACTTACTCTGTTTCTAGTAAATCACAGATTCACCGATAATGAACTTCTGAAGCCGTTTGAATTAAACATAGTAAAGATGTTGCAAATTTCAAGGAAGGCTTAGAAGCTGTTGGCGAAGCTGTTCATCATCTCAAAAACTCAAAAACAACCACAACAACACTTTCCTCTTCTTATTATTATTCTTTTATAATAATAATAATAATAATAATAATAATAATAATAATAATAATAATAATAATGACATTTAATGAAAATGTCAAACACTGTCCTCTGCTGGATAGATGGGTCATCAACATGAAAAAATATAGGATGACAATTTATGATTAACATATTTGTATTGTGAACAAATTCTATGATTTTTTTTATTTATTTCTTTAGATATTCATTAAAAAATGTATTAAGCAAAAGTTAATAGGTTTAGACTTAAAATAATGACTAGTATTAATACTATATTAAATTAAGTTAAATATATTTAGATTTCATTTAATTTTTTCCCCTCACCCACTAATTTACAGAATATTTCATCTACCATCTCATTACAGTACACTACATACAGTACACTGCCTGGACAAACAAAAAGTCACAACCTCTACAACTATAATGTAGGACCTTCTTTTTCCACCAAACGTCTAAATGATCTCCCATCACATTTCTCGAAGATGATGCTTCACCGCTACACATCCAGGTTTCCATAATGCGTCTTATAGCTCTTAACCCAATGTTAGTAGTTTCAGTAATCTCCTTAGTTGTTTTCTTTGCTTGATGCAGGACAATAATTTGACCCCTCTGAAACAGAGTAACATTTTTGCCATGATCAAAGGATTCGTCTTCTGTCATGGTTGTTTAAGAATGGAGAAGCTCCTCACTGCATTAGTTCGGGTTAAATAACTTGTTGCAGCTGGACCGCATTAATCACTGCAGTAATTATCCAATGGAAGGCTCTAAACTATTCGCTTAGATAAATCCAGGTGGTGATGGGTTTTTTTTTTTTTTTTGGATGTCCAGTAGATGTTACAGTTATTGCATAACATTTAAAACACCATAATGGGTCAAATGAAACCTCAAATTGGTTGGAATTGTAGATTAATTAAAGTGCATTCATTAATATTTATATGTGGTTTATATGATTGAGGCTAAAGTGAGATGGTATTGATTTAATAAAAGGATATTTGTAGGGCTGATCAGCACCATGTCATGATAAGGAGACTGAAGCAAAACATTTTACATTTTTTTATTTAGTCTTTGGTGCTGAAGTGATTCAGACATTGTGTGACTCGAAGAATCTACCTCTGAGTAATTCATCTTCTTAATCACAGATCTGCACTTTGTTACTCACATGACACCACGTGTCATGTCATGAGACTAAGTAAGAATATGTATTAGGTTAGTACAAATATAATGGCACCCTATAAAATGAGAAGGGCTTAATGTGTGTGTGTGTGTGCCACTATGTCACGAAGGCTGAACTGCATTACCAGAAGTATTTGCACATGCCATGTTTAGGAGGCGCAGTTTCACCCTTCAGCTGTCGTTTTGAAATCCATTTCTGTTCTTGGAAAATGTTGTTTTTTGTGGGCGTGGCTTAAATGCAAATCAGCTGTGTTGTGTCCACACATGGTAGTTTTTCATGTATCACATGATTATGTACAGAGAAGACGGTGTACGTCTGGCTGGAACTGTTATTTCGGGTTCGACCTTTGGAAATATTTACACACAAATAATGCATGATAATAAATAAATAAATAAATAAACAAATAAATAAAGCCCAATGTTTGAAATTCAATTAGAATTTCTTTAAAGATTTATTTTTATCAGGTTCGCCGTTGAATGCACGGAACAAAACGCAACGCAAAAAAACAAAACAAAACTGAGTCTCTTTCTCCGCGAGTGTCTCGTACTGTCTTTATCTCTCCTCTACAGTGTGGTTTCGTTCTGCTGACCTTTTCGGTCCGAAGCACTCAGGCGCCTCTTCAGGATGTGAGATTGTGAAGAGAGTGAGCGAGAAGTTCACGCCTGCAAGCTGAGGCCGGCTGCGCGGTGCACACGTGAAGGCTATGTGCAATAACACTTAATGCCTCGTACATCGTGTGCTTGTTTATTTGCATCTTCTGCTCGCAGCGGGTTGGAGTTCACACTCGCATGCACTGTTGAACCTGCTCTAAAATCCCTCTGCATCCCAGAGGCCCAAAATACCTTCAGGTCCTCATCATATGGGTGTCAGATGCGTTGGGAGATGTCATCTTCACTCGTTTCCTGTTTTCACTTCAGTTATTGGCAGCTGCAGACCCATTTTTACCAAACCACTGTTTCACTGTTTTCCTCCAGTTCTCATTCCTTCCTCCCACACCTCTCTCTCCAGCGACAGTCCTCTATCTGTATATATATCTTTTTCTTCTCCACGCCACATCGCAGATGCCTCCTTTTCCACACATCTCCTTTCACTCTTTCAGCTCCACAGGTGCAGGTGCGTACTGAAACTCCAAAACCTTTTGCTTTTTCTCCGTTCTCACTTATCTCACATGATATGATTTTTTATTTATTTATATATATATATATTTTTTTTTTTTCATGAGCAAGTCTGAGCAAGTCCTTGACCTTCTCTTGAGTTTTAAAATAGAAGCTCAGAGGCGGTCTTATCTTTAAACAATCGTACATGTTAGATGATGGATGGTAGTTTCCCCCTTGGGCGTGGCTCTGTGTCTGGTGAGCCGTAGGAAGACAAGTGGAAGCCCCCCCTTAGCATCTCCTTCCTCCTCTTGCTTTAGATTGCGACCTAGCTCTCCGAACTGCCTAACCACAAACCAGATACTCAGTACCCAGAGGTCTTTGCAGCAGTCTTTTCTCTCTCTCTCCCTTTTTCACGCTCAGCACAGGAAGTCGCCAAAATTGGTTGTGTGCGTGTGTGTATGTGCATGTGTGTGTGTGTGTGTGGAGCTTGATAGCATCCCCTTTTGCACATTCGAATCAGACCAGTGTGAGTGTGAAACTCAGTGGAAAGAAAAAAGAAATGTATTTGGCACTTGACATGCAAAACATAACTGTACCTCTTTTGTTGCTGGCTTTTGGTTTGTGTCGTCAAGACGACCCCCCTCCATCCAGAACGACTGAGAGTCTGTGTTGGGTTACAGCTCACGCTCAGGCCCACACTTGAGTTGGATGGGCTTGACAATGCAACACCTACAAATCCTACTAATTCGCCTCTCTGTGCACCAACTTGCTCACCAGTTGAACTTTTTTCAGCCGTAGATTATCAGCATGGCGAGATAACGCTAAAAGGTAAAAGGAAGTAAGGAAGTTGCCAAAAAGTCTTTTAAACACCAGCTCGTTAGATTCCTGCGGTGTTGATGACAGAACTTGAAGTCAGAAGTCTCTAGTGTACAGGTTACTTTATGTATATCAAGGCTTTATTCTGAGAAGAGCCTTGTCTGTGATTATAGCTCCTATTTATTTCGAGTGTACACGTGTAAGCTCACACCGCTGCCTCGTACCACCATGCCATGGGGTGGCCTTATTCTTCTGAGGCTTTCTGAATGGGGTCATTTCTGTGATCAGGTGAGGAAAAGCTACACAAATATGTGGAGATGGATGGGCCTGAAAATGCCACCATGACCACATATACAGTACCACATGCCAATTTGGTATGACTCCACTGTTTGCCATTTAGTGCACCAGTTTGCCTATTCAGGTAACATCAAATCAGCACAAAGAGGTACAGTAGTAGCTGAAAGAGGACTCCATCAAGTTTGAAGTAGAGGTCACTTTATATAGTTCTGAGAATGGATTAATCTAAGAACCTTTTGGTCCAGATCTGAGCAACTACAGGATTACGGTTTACTTGTACCACTGTTGGATGGATTGTACTGACATACTGTAATTTCTGTGGCTGGAAAAGGACAAGCCGTTCACTGTGCTGGACCTGGAAATGCCACCATGACACATCCCACTCTTTTACCTCTTTGTGAAGCATTTTGCACACCAACCTGACTTTTTGGGTCAGAGCAAAGCAGAAAATAAAAAATAAGAATGTTGGTACACCAGTTAAGACATTGATACTTTTGAGTGAAGCCAAGCTTGGAATTAAGCTAGATCTATATCTCTGAATATCACTTTTTCGCATCCCTACCCTCTATATTGTGTTTTTCCCAGGATCTATTGACATGAGGATTGCACGATTTGTCGTTGGCTAAAATCTGCACTCGCTTCCCTGAGGCCTTTTAGGACAGTGGTGGCTCAGTCGGTTATGGCTGTGGGTTAAGGTTGGGGGTTCGAGCCCCAGCATCGCCAAGTTGCCACTGTTGAGCCCTTGAGCAAGGCCCTTATCTGCTCCAGGGGGGCTGTAAGCTGGCTGACCCTGTGTTCTAACCCCAGTTTCCTAATTGGGATATGCGAAAAACTATTTCACTGTGCTGTAAAGTACATGTGACAAATAATTGAATATTCTATTCTATTCTATTCTATTCTAAAAAAGGATGCATGGTTGTCATTAGGACTAGTGGTGCTGAAATTCCCATTTCCACCAGCACCCAGCACATATCCCTCGACTTTACCTCTCCACGTCCCTTTTTTTCCAATCAACCAGTTTTTTTTTTTCTTTCTTTCTTGGCATGAAGGCAAATCGGCATGAATTGGCAGCATGCTTCTTTTCCAGGGTGTGTCCTCTCCAGTGGTTCAAAAGGCCAGAAGAGACAAACCCCCATGCCACCAGACAGGAAAAACTGGAATAAGACTCATTCACAGTTGCACAATAGTCCTGGAGAAATCTCAGGTGCCAAATAAACAAAAGACTAGTAGCAGCAGTGCAGTAACGAGCATACCCCTGTGCAGGAAACTTTGCCCCGTTTGATGAGTTCAGGCATAAACGTACTGTACAGCCTGTAAGGCACTCAAGTTTAACTGACAGAACTCACTGGCAAATGATCAAGGACTTTGTGACCTGAATCAGGTGTGATAGGAGTAAAAAAAAAACACAAAAACAAAAACAAACAAAAAAACTGTGCAATGCAGATCAGTTCTTCTGCATTGTAGATAATTTTCAAGGCAAGCAAAGATGTTGCTTTGAAGGTTTCGGGTTATACAATACTTTGGAAACATTCAGAGAACTGAAGAAAGGGTGACGTTCTTTAGAGTGGTCGTGAATTTGCCAGTTACGTTTTCATTCCTGTTATACGAGATGTTCGTTTTCAAACATTTTGAACAATGTGCTTCAAGGATTCGTTTAACTGGCAACCAGGTTAAAAAAAAAAAAAAAACGACATGCTTCAAGGACCTTCAGATTACGGACATCTTTATGAGAACGTCCCTGCAACTGCTGTCCAATTATGCTAATTTGAAGTTGTTAAAATGTTTTTTTTTTCTTTTTACCCCTTTGTTTGCCCTGCAGAGATAGTGGTTAAAATAAGGAAGCTATCAAAAAAAAAAAAAAAGAAGAGGCTTCTTCACATCAGGCAACGCTCATGACACATTTACCACAGAAGGAGAGACGAAAAGCCAGAAGCGCCTTTCAAGTTTTGGGCACAGGTCACTTTATATTTAGCCCTGTTTCTGAGAATGGACTAATCTCTGAATGCATCTTACTCCATTTCTTTTTTTTTTTTCTCGCTCTCTAACGATTCTGTCTGTAGCTTTCTCTAGACGGCTTCACTTTTTATTTGAAATACTCATGCATTTGTTTTTGTGGCTTCAAACTGAATATAGAATTTGCATTTTTAAATTGATTGTCAAATTAGTCTTAGACCTCGGCGAGTCCATGTTTTGCACGACTGGAGCAGAGCCAGCATTTGGGTCGACCTCCTAAAAATCAAAGCGAGACAGTTAAAGAGATAAACTTCACCGTCAGGATGTGAGTCATGTGCATGCTCGATCAGCTCAGCTAAGTCTAGAAAACAAAAGATGAACATCTTGAGCAAGCTCATAAAACAAGAAAGAGGGTAGTGTAGGGGATACAATTGCACAAGTCTCAGCTTATCTCAAGCATCGCAACCCCTTTTAATGCAGAGAACAATGCGCATTTCACGTTATGCTGTGCATGCGAGTTTCTCGGAGGGGTTTCAGAAAAAGCACAGAGCACTTCAGAGTAGATCGCACCATTTGATGAGGGGCAAAGGGGGGATGCCAGCTTTTACAAACAAGACATAGATCGAGGAGATACCCATAAGGCTGGCATTTGTGTGTGGTGTAGGGACCACAAGCGCATGCAAAGGTCAGCGAAGGAAGCCACCATAATGTTGTTATGGCACAAAAGCGACGGTTATCAGATCTAAGGGGTTGCCACAACTTATGTAATTAATACATATTAAAAAGAAAATCACATCACAAAATGTTAAAAAAGCTTTCTAGACAGTTCTTCTTTCGTTCCTTAATGTTTATCTAAATTAAATCAAAACGTCACACAGAAGCTCTACAGCTAGATAGTCCCACCATCCAGTCAATCAATTATTCTGTGCTTACCAGCCACAGCACACACACTCACTCAGAGACCGAAATCAGCCTACGACACCTTTTTTGGACTGGGAGCACAGAAAGAAGATGCACACAGACCAGAGACCAGATTCGAACCCCCAGTTCTGGAGGTATGAAGTGACAATGCTAACCACTAAGCAACCACTAAACATCTGGACAAATGTGTATTATCAAGTTTCTTTATATGTATAAGTATAAATCAAACGTGGCCTTTATAGTCCATGGTGCAGCTCGACAAGTGGAAACTTTGAAACAATCCGGAATTAATATAGAAAACATAGATAGTTCGAGAAACTGGATTAACTCAGAACAGGAGCAAGGAGCTCAGAAAGCCCAGGCGTACTGGAACATTATACAGTATACGAGTTCACTCCAGGACAAAGATACAAGGGGGTTTGAAAAGGTTAAAGGTTAGGAACAGGTGCGCACATTAGGGAATGAACACAGGTGGAAACAAAACTAAATGAATAAATAAATACAATAAATGCACCAGCACAGCACCATGAAGTGGGAAATTCATAGGCACAGTATACGGGTTTAGGAGAGTTAAGACAAATGGTAACGAATGCGTCATAAGAATGTTCAGTGCGAGCAGATTGTGGATGTGAATTCTATGAAGAGGGTAGGACAGGTTTACTGATTACAGCAACATTTTCTAGGAAAAAGAGTCTACAGTCTCAAATTTTTTTTCATAGAGAAACAAATTTGAAGAAGCATCTCAAAATCATAATTACAAGTGACAAGTGTGGACATGTGTGTGCTCTGAAACGGCATGCATGCGCACATCGATCCGTCTTTGCTGGTGTTATCTGGGTTAAAACGCATCAGATTTGTGGGACCACTCGTTGATTGCCAACAACGGATGTAATTTCATCAAAAATACTAAACAACTAGTTGAAACCCCAAGACAACACATCAACCATTGGCGGCGACTAACTGATCGTCGTCGTGCAGAGCAAAACTCCAAGACAGCACAGTGGTCTGCAGGATGACGAGCAGTTAGTCGCCGCCCACGGGTGAGGTCCAGACGGAGGACGAAGGTCAGACGCATTTATAAACGCTTTAGCTGTTTTACCAGTTGTTGTTAGCGCTGCTATGAAATCCCTGCGCTGCCGGTGCTGACTGATGATGTCATTGTCCTAAGCATGCATGGCGGCGAAAAGACACATGAACACTGATCTGACCGTTATCAATCAAGTCACATGACCACATATCGGATATGTATCAGAGTATCTCCTGGACCACATAGGAAAGTAACTCAGATCCATCAGATTTGTGTGTTTATGAAGCATCAGATCCGTATCACATTAGGGTAAAAAGTCAAATTTTTATTTTATTAAGATTAATCTTAATTTATGATGCATCTGACTTATTATGGATTCATGACGTTAAAGCCTGAAATGACATATTTGACTTCTAAGCATTCGAGCCAAAACGTGTGTACGTCTACAAAACAGCAAACTGAGGAAGGCATTCAAAATTTGGATTTCAAGGGACGTATGCTTTGTTTCTTCCTGGTCGGAGGGATAAATAAAGAAAATTACGTAATAAGTTATGACCTTTACTCAACTGCTATATTATCCTTTGGCTGGTCCTTCTATTAAATATGACATACAATTATAAAAACACAGTTGTTCAGTTAATGGTTAAATTGTTTCTTAACAGCCAAAAAGTTTTTTTTAAGTCATTGGTCTTGCACTTAAGCTCTCGATGACAAACTCAAAACCTTACTAATCTGCTACAGTATTATAATTATTACAGTACCATTTCCCTGTGTAGTAGCTGTCAGTTCCTGTCCTCAAGTCAATCAATCATGTGCTTATTATTAAGTCTCCACAGTCTTCACACTAGCAGGTGTCAATATGCTAGTTTCTGCCTCTTGTCTCTTTGCACTGTCCAAAGGTTTCATCTTATTCAACCAAATTCTAAATGCTTCTTCAGATAATAAAGTTCAAAACAAATGAAGACACTAGCAGGTGTTAAAATTGGTTGTTTTTTCTTCACGGTACGTGCTCTACTCTGTTCTATCTTTATTAACAGTTCAATCTATGTGCACTAGTGACAAACGCTCAGCAACGGCACTGACAATCTCTGTTTCTTTATTCTAAGCTCATTATTTACTTCAAAATCTCTGTATAGAAATTTAAGGAAAGGTTGTATATGATACAGAAAGTAACAGGATCAGAGATGGTACTGTGCAAAAGTCTTGAGTCCCCCTGGTCTCTTCCAAAGAGCAATTTTTAATGCAGTATTTAG
>JAQMYG010000035.1:30884680-30896489 GCA_030014215.1 Clariallabes teugelsi | reverse complement strand
TTCATTTTCCTATGTAATAAAGTACATGTACAACTTGTTTCAATAAATTTGTATTAGAAATATGGACTTTATTACCAATTTTTTTACCCACCCTGTATTTTAATCAGGTCTTCCAGCTTATACACCAATCAGCCATAACAATAAAATCGCTTAACTAATAATGTGTTGGTCCCTCATGTCACCTTGTTGGTACCACAGCACACCTTTAGAGGCCTTGTGGAGTCCATGCCTTGATTGTTCAAAGTTGTTTTGGTCCCTCGCGTCACCAACACAACTTTGAACAATCAAGGCATGGATTCTAAAAGGCCTCTGAATATTGTGCTGTGGTATCACCAAGGTGTTAGCGACAGATCCTATAACTTGCAAGATGAGGTCTTCATGTATCAGACTTGTTGGTCCAGCACATACCACAGATGCTCAATCAGATTGAGATCTGGGAAATTTGGAGGCCTTGAACCTCCTCCTTAAACCATCCATAAATGGCTTTGCAGTGTGGCAGGACGCATTATGTTCCACTATAATGTGCATTATTGCATTTAAAGATGGACAATACAATATAACTGTTGCTCATCATTTCGTTTCACACTCCATCACTACCCCATATTGCTGCTGTTTGCATATTGCATATACTTTATACATTTATTTACTGTATACAGTTTATATTTTTACATTTTTACATATTTCTATTTTATACTTTATTTTATTGCAACCAATTAGTGTATATTGTATTTATATTCTTTCCCATGGCATCTTGAATCTCTTTTTTTCTTTTCTTTTTTTTTTTCTTTTTAGGTTGCAAACAGTTGGGTAAGCACTTTATTGCATGTCCTACAGTATACGGTTATGAGTATGATGAATAAAAGTTTTTCGTCAATACTTGGTCTGTAAAAATTTTTGTTAGGTGTTAAAAGTATGTATAAAAGTAACATCCATATGAAAGCCAGAACAGTGTCGAGAGCATCATGTTGTCTTCACCAGCATGCCTCCTTCCTACAGTGCATCCTGGAGCGATCTATTGCCAGGTAACTAAGCCACATGCACTCATGTCGATTAATGAGCCTTGCATGGCCATGACTCTGTCACCAGCTCATTGCTTTTCCTTTCTTGCACTTCGTTTAGTAGGCACTAATCACTGCATACTAGTTTAAGAGATGCTCTAACCCAACATTTTTGCCATTTCATAGTGGCCCTTGTTAAAGTCTCTCATATCCTTATGCTTTCTCATTTTTCCTGCTTCTAGCACTTCAACTTTGAGAAATGAATAGTTCTCTTGCCGCCTCATACAGTATATACTGATCTTATACCCTATATATCATGACACTTGTTAATACATGATATTTCCTTCACCTGCCAGCACTTTTTATGTTATGGTTGATCGGTGCATATTTCATATATGTGTTACAGTGAATCGCAGGGTACCAAGCACTACTGATGTACTACGGTACTGTATATATTCTCTCTGCAACACCTTATTTGGTGTAAATTCAGTCAGTCCCGCCAGTGTTCTACAAAACAAGTAGAAGTAGAAGTTCTCACCAATATGAGCTTTAAGATTGAACATCACAGGGGCCATCTTTAGATCAGATAAATGAGGGTATGATATGAGGTATGACCTTAGCAATTATTTAAGACCATTATTAGTAATAAATCCCCATGTGCATGCATAGAGCTTCTTTATTAGCTTTGGGGAGTAACTGTTCAGTCATTCTGGTCAAAGATTCTCAGATTGCTTGCAGTGTTCTGACTAAAATATAGAAAGTATGATTTGTATCATCACATGTTAATGAGCTTCGTTTCTCACTCAGTGTTTTCCAGTGACGTTTAAAGTCATATTAATTAAACGATCCAGTGTACAAGCAGTGGAGGCAGCAAACAACCGCCTCAAGATGCAACGCACTGACTTATGGCATAGAGTTGGCGTGTCTAGTTGACAGTGCAACATGAAACATGAACGTTGTGCAGAGTGTACAGACGGCGAGGTAAGAAAGCTGAACAGACTAAATGTCTAAAGCACCACCTCATCAGTTTCTTTAGATAAAGATCAAGAAAGAGCTAAATCTCACTGCACCACTACCTGCAGCATAGTGGGTAATGTAGGAAACCCTTAACCAAGGTGAAAACTGACTATCATGGCATAAAAAAAAAGTGTTTTAAAAAGCTCACAGCTAAACAGTTTTGTAACAAAAAAAAAAAAATCTGTTGACAATTAATTATAAATAAATTAGTTATAATAATTAAAAGCAATATACAGATCATTAAAGGTGATTTGTTTCCGCCCTTTCATTCGAAAACTCCTTTTTGCAATGCTGATGGATGCTTCTTTGATGGAAAAAACTGGACCATTAGTATGACAAGATGCTTTGCTTTTAAAGTTTGAAGCAAAATGTGAAACAAAAAGGCGAGCTGAAAAACCGAAAGTTTTACACTAACGTCCTGTATATTGTATGAATAAACCTCATTAACATTAACATGATGTATTTGACTCATTAATTTCAATTTATTATTACTTTTTCTTTCTCCCTCTGGTTAGTTTTTCGCAGGCAAGCAGAAACGTGCTGTCGTGCTGATACACAGTCTCTTGCGAGCTCCACTTCAGACACGCTGCTGGCTAATTAAAAAAAAAAAATCCTAGAAGAATAACAGATGAAGCTGAAGAGTGAAATGTAGCTGGATTGCTCAGACATTCAGCTGTTCACAGAAACCCCAATGCCACGCTGTGTTCAACGTTATCAGCCAGGATGTGCAGATTAGAGAACGTTTCCCCGCCTTGGCTGCCAGTCAAGGATTAGGTCATGAGTCTTCTAGGTTTAACCGCAGATCTGGCTGCTTTCACTCCCGTGGAGCATAAAAGGTAAATACCAGAAGGGTTTCCTAATCTTTCTACACGCTAGCTTTTAAATAATCACGTCATCTTGCTCATTGCCGAGAAGAAAGGTGAATGAGTAATTCACAGAAAGACTCATTTGAAGCAATTGAATACCATCAACATAATGCTCACACAGGAGCACACTGTAACAATCAATGTAGTGGAGATTATGATGATGATATAAGATTATGTATAGATAATTGCAGATGTTGTATTCACTCTAATATCCACTCGTAGATAGATAGATAGATAGATAGATAGATAGATAGATAGACTTCTTTGCGTCCTTAAAATTGGTTTTAAATAGTGTAAAAGAAGATACGGTATGACCTCTTGAGAACCTTTAGCATACAACAGAAGTAATGATTTCAGATATCTATTGAGTACGTGGGGGCTCTGTAACACTTTCATTGCAAAATTGTTTTCCATCTGTAACATAGAGAGAGAGAGAGTACAATCTTTGACTTTAGTGATCTTCAGGAAAAGGCGGGGGTGGCCAGTCTTGCTTGTGAGCAGGAAGGAGTGGGCAGTTTTACTCTCATGTTGGTGTGTATGGGCACTTTTTACTCTCATGGAGAAGGAGTGGGAAGTTCTACTCTCATGCAGGTGGGAGCGGCGGGTCAAAAGTGAAGCTTATTATATATATATATATATATATAAAAAAAAAGAAGAGCACACTGATTGACAGGGCAGCGTATTGAATATTGAAATTACGTAAGGTCAAGTGCTGTGTGTTAACTGCGTTCATTCATCTATAGAATTTTTGCGGTGATCGGATTTTGTCTGCCGATCATGCCCACCATGATTTCCATCGCCAAATCAAAATAATGATAAATCTCTGGCTAAATTTTTACTAAACATTTGACCAGATAACAGTGTACTGTATGTATTAACAGTGTAAATATTACTGATTTTATCAAGCTCCAGATGTTCTTTAAAACACTTTCAAGGACAGTGCACTGGTAGATTTACGATATGGTGATAGTTTTACAGCTATATCAGGTAAGATTTAATGTCCAAAGATTTAATGTCAAAGATTTCATTTAACTATCGTTTAGAAAAACTGAAACATTGTTCAAGCAGAATGTCAGCTTAGTTTACATTCTGCCATTAAACACACCACTTCCTGATCTATTGTTCTCCGTACGTACCTTGCTATGCACCTGTCACTCTGCTATTCAGTGCTGATGAGTGATTGAGGTCGTTGTGCGCTTTCAAATAGATCTACCTAATTTAAACTTTAAAGAAACACGGATTTAACATAAAAAAAATTTAACAACTGCTAATTAACAAATGTAACATAAGTATAGAATGTATACTCCCAGGCCTCCCAGGAACTCCTTTAATGGCCCAGACATGTGGAAATACGGTAGCTTCCTGTTCCTGTAATGTGCAAGTGGTGTTGTTGAATGATTGTGTGTACAGTTCCCACACACAGATGCATCTCTTCTGCAAGTCAGTGACAATTTAGCCATGTATATTTAAGCCTCGGGCATTCCAATCAATGAATGTTCACGGGAAAACTGCAGTGGGTTTAGGATCTTCATTCACGGATGTATGGCCTTCCCTAACATGACCGTACTGTGCGCTGTAAATATTAATCAGCTTCATGCCTTCATTCACTAGAAATTTTATCACAAGTCCCAGATTGACTTAAACGTCCCTCGTATATTGGATATTTAATGTGTTAACTTTGTCCAGCATTTATTTCATGATGATGCTCCTGAAATAAAATGATCACTACACAAGTGCCTGCGATCACCACCAGGGGTGCACCTTTGACCAGGACTAGCCTCCTCTGCCCACTGGATGGCTAATAACCAGAAATCTGTTTCCGTCAGTGGGAAACTGATAAAACTGTCTTCTAGGTTTTTCATGACCTTGTATGTTGTGGCATTCCCCACACACAACCCCCCGCCGATTTTATAAAACCACAGACAGACTGGCAGACGAAATGGTTTAGCTTTACATCAGGTCTGACATCAGATGCGAAAGGTCTATAATATGTTTTACCCTGGACGGGTCTTTGGGGTTTAAATAACAAGTAATTATAATGGACGGTAATAACTGCGAAAGAAAACGGGATTGGTAAGAATTCTCAATAAAATAAGTACTTTATAAATTATACTAACCATAATTTTGTCAAAAATGCAAGTTATCTATTTTACAATTAAGCAAAAAAATTTTATGATGGGTATACTATGTTGAAATGAAAATAAACAAATAGTTTTCCCAGTGTCTTTTACAATCATGGTTAGTTTCAGGAAAAGATCAAATAAAATGTTTAAGTTGCAAGCACCATAACCAATCATACTGTTCAAAATATTATCCAAACTGGGACTGAGGTAAGCGGTGCTTAATCCTTTAACAAAATAAACCTTTACTAGTATTAGACACTAACAGTCAATGTGAGAACAACCACTTTGACTCATTTCTGTTTTATTTTTTTATTTAGTCATTTTGTAGATCATGTCGCAAAAGGAACACCTATAAATCAGAGCATGAGAGTAAACTGCAGTGCAGGTGTTCAGATCTATTTAAATTATTATTTCTGAAGTACTAGATAGTAGAAATAACTGTTTTCAAAGCAGCTTTATATACATCTGGATGTAGATTTAGGACTTTTATGAACAAGCCAGAGGCAAAAATGGCGAGGGAAACCTGCCTGAGGCAGAAAACCTTTAGAGGAACCAGAGTCAAAAGAGAATTTGTCCACTTCTTGGTGATAGAGGGATTATACAAGAATCATGACATTATATGTTGATATAGAGAAAAGACAAACGCAACTGCTACGTATTTATGAATGTTATCTTAAGTATAGCTGAAGTCAAGACCATTACGTTCAAGTTCCAGACCAGGACTAAAGTTAAGACACAATCTTAAAAGGATAGAGGCCAAGTCTAAATGTCTGAAAACCACTAAATCCTTTTTTTCACGCAAAGCCTTTAATCCAACTAGGTGGCTTCATTTGTGTATTGCATCCATGACCAGGCTCAAAATACTCCTTAATTGTTTTTGTCAAACTTGACAACAAAAAGACAACACATTGTCAAATTTAGTAATGCAAAGTAGAAGTTTAATAAGCGCAAGTTAAAGCAGAAAACCTATTTTCTGTTAATACATTAACCTTTATTATTGAAATTCGTATACTTAATTAATTTCATTTTTATCCATCGTTTACATTTTTTCATATGCTAAAATGTGTCTAATAATAAGTAACTTCCCCTTTTGCCACCAAAACAGCTCTAACCTCTTGATGAATGGACCTCTCAAGGTGTGCTGTGGTGTCTGGCACCAGGAAGTTAGCAGCGGATCCTTTAATCGCTCCAAGTTGCAAGGTTGGGCATCCATGGATCTGACTTGTTTCTTCAGATTATCCCGGGATGTGGATCAGATTGAGATCTGGGGAATCTGAAGGTCAGATCAACAACCTTGAACTCTTTGCCTGCTAAGCACCCTCCTCAGCAAGCTGTGATGCACTAGGTGTTATGTTACCTTTCTATCAGTAGCATTAACTTTCTTTCATGAATTTGAGCCACATTGCCTTTTCTGTAGGATCGGACCTTTGGGAACCCATGATCCCGTGTCCAGTTTGCTGGTATATAATTGTTAATCAGGATTAATGCTATGGCTGATTGGTGTACATGTATTGTATATGTAAATTTTTGGTTCAAACACAAGACAACACACATTCTTTCCTCTGTGACTGTCCATTTGATGCAGTAATTGTTGACAGTGTTTTTGGACAGTCTACTATAGAGATTTTTGAACTATAAACCATCTAGCTTTAAAAGAAACAACTAATGCAACTAATACTTACAAAAAAAATTTAAATCAAGTGTAATGTTTGCCGATAAACTACTAAAAAGTCAATGGTTTGTCTTCATACCTCTGCTATGCTGATGACACATAACCCATTCTCGCCATCCTTCATTAGACACACATGCCTCTGCACAGATGTGACAGACATGTGATCATGAAAGGCCACTTGCTCTTGGCAGAGGTTCCTTCTGTGTACAATAAGGCAGCTGATCCAGAATGTAGCTGCATGACTTATCATTGATGTTTTCCACATTACAGCCTTGCCTTCTTTTTGATTGGTTTCCTCTAACTCTCTGCATTAGATGTAACATGGATGCTTGCTTACGAAGCTAAAACAGACCCGTGCCTGCCTGGCACTTGTCAAATATACACTTGTCCTCTCTACACCGGGACCGGGACCTGATGAAATTTATCACTTGCACATTACAGAAACCTGTTTGGGAGTTGCCACACTCCCCACATAGTCCTGTCCTCACTTCAAGCCATTTCCACATGTTTAGCCCATTAAAGGAGTTCCTGGGAGGCCGGTGTTTCAGACTAGAAGCAGGCAGTCCAAGAAAACCTTGATGGTATCCAAGCAACGAGATAAGTGCATTAGCGTATCAGGGGATTATATAGAGAAATAAAGGGAGTTTTTCCTCTATTCTTTTATCCTGCACACTAAAAAGTCATGGTTTAACTTGAACACCCCTTGTAAATCATTGTGTAGGAGCATCTAGAAGTGATCGTGTGAAAACTCCAACTTTAGTTCAGGTTTGACAGAAAGGCTTTTTTTGTGCAAACCTGGGACAAACCACACACTTGACAGATACACTTTGCCCCCCCTTGCATGTATGTTAACTTACAGCAGCCACTCCAACCACACACCTTTCCCATCAGCCATCAGAGCGGAGGTCTCACTGTCTGCGGTAAACCCACTTGAAGGAATGAGACGTGGGCAGAGGAGAAAGTCTCACCCTTTTAATACGAGTGTGATAGCACGAGATGGAGCTGCATGAGACTTCCAGTACGTTGTGGGCGATTTTACCATCAGACAGGTGAGTTATGAGTCTTTCATCTTCACATTACTGTACCGTATCGTTATAGTACATCCACTCATACACAGAGTCTGTGACTCAAAACAGGACAAGAAAGAGAAAATGAGCAGCAACTGGGTGAAATATGAAACTAATGGGATGGAAGTGAAATCTTAAAGTATCTGGAAATGTATATAGCTATTATGCTACTACAGTATGTTCCAATGGTATAATGATGATAATCATAATCATCATGTAACAAACAGATTAAACATGTAAAATTACAAACATTGTCTTTCAAATCGATCTACATCAATGGGAAGTTTGACTTGAAATGATAAATATAAGTTAAAAGCCCATACTTATATTCAATTATTATATTTTTATTACACCTTATCCATAAAGATGTTGCTTTTGTACAGCAATCTGTCACAAGGAAATCACTCAGTGACTCAGTCTTCCTGTAAGCGTGCAGAACATTCCCAACTCTCACTTACTGTTTTATCTCTTCTGAGATCAGCTGTGTTGGTGTGAGTGTGAAAAAAGCAAACCCAAAGCAATAATAAATTGCTCGACACATACCTGGCTATGCAGAAGTGTCTACACGCCTTCTCACGAAAGGTCTTCTTTTAAACTTTGTTCTGCTATTTTAAAATAATAATGAAGGCATGAACTCTATGAACTCTATGTTTTGATCTGGACTCATTCAGTGGAAAAAACAAAACAAAAAAACAACCCTTTTATGCATTCAATTATTACCAAAGTTTGTGCTGAAGATTTGAAACTTTTGCATGTACGGTGCTCAACAGGCACAGATACAGTAATGTTCACATTAAACAGCAGAATGGAGGAAAAGGACTTTCAATGGCTTGGTTGTTGGTGTCTGATGGACTGATTTGCATAGTTCAGAAAAATGGAAAGATCTCCTCGGATTTTCACCAAAAATAGTTTAATAAAAATGGCCGTGAACTCAAATAACCACTGTTTACGACCGTAGCGGGAACACGCATATCAGAACGCACAACACAGCAAACCTTAAGGTGGGTGAGCTGCAGCACAGAAGTAAACGAACACTCTCCACTCTTGTCAGCTAAGAAGAGAAATCTATGGCTACACTTGGCACAAACTGGGCACTTCAGTACAAAAACCAACACTAGACAATTTATAATTCAAAAATGTTTTTGGGAAGTGAAAGAAAACCAGAGGAACCAGAGGAAAACCATATAAACTGCATTTATGAACTATATAAAAACCATATTTATGTACAATGCTACCAGATATTTACAACATTTAATCTCTAATATTGGATTTTCTGTAATAAAACTTGTCTTATCTGCTCTTGGATAAATATTACCCAACAGATTTTGGTTCAGATGATTCTTTTATATTTTTTCCTTTTATCATTTTGAGACACTGAGGATACAGCAGTTCCCCAGGCTTATTACTGCACACCTGAAATACAATCCAGTTTATTAGCTGTGACAAAATCTTTAAAGTTTTCATAAAAAGGAAAGTAAAGAGGCTAAAAAGAAACAAATGTCTGAAATGTAGGTATGTTTGTCTAGCCGTACCATCAAAACTAATAAATGCTATATTAACGTCTACATCTTCAGCACAACATTCTTAGGAACACTTAGAGTTTTAAAGAGAGAGAGAGAGAGAGAGAGAGAGAGAGAGAGAGAGAGAGAATATTACCTATTCTCTATTTTGTAATATGTTTTAGATTTAGTTGGCTAATTTAGTCTATAGAAACATGATGTTCCTAAACATCTAGACATGTGACATTTTATGTCTAGTAAAATTATTATGACCCAGTTCTCCCCCAGCCTTACCACATTCATCTGACCTACATACCGCATGGAATGATGGCTCATGAACCAATGAGTGTACACACACTCTGTTGCCAAATGCCAAAGCACATCTGAAAAATCATTGTATATTTGTAGAGACTAAATAAAACAAAAAAACATTTTTTAAACAACACTTTGTTACACACATTCTTAAACACATTAGTACTTCAGCGAAACTGAACTTTAAGAATAATTCAAACATAAAGCAATCATAGTTTTATACCTGTGTAGAATCCATGTTCTTTAAATTATTATTATTTTTTTATTATTATTATTATTATTAGCCATAGTAGTAGTAATCAGACCTGCAAGTGGGCCGACACATCTTTACCAGAAGTGGCCCAAATCCAGGTGCTATCTTGGTTGGTACCTGCCAATATGAGGGCAGTATAGAGCTAACACAAGGCATCTGCCACACAATGCCACAATTGATAAAATGTGTCTCCACACAAAAAAACCTTTTAAAAACCTAAATTGCATTACAGTACAATCTTTTTTTTTTTACATAAAAAACAAAAATAACACTTTGCACTTGGCATGGTGCCATAGTGGATACCCCTGAGACCTCGCTTGATTGGTTTCCTCCAGGTACTCCGTTTTCCTCCCACAGTCCAAAGACATGCAGATTAGACTAATCGAATTTCCAAATTTCCAAATTCCACATAGTGTATGAGTGAGTGTGTAAGTGTGTGCATTCCTGTGCCCAGTGATGTTATGCTACTCCATCCAGTGCCCAAATTCCCCTGGGTAAACTCCAGGCCTCCCTCGACCCTATATAGGCTAAGTGGTATTGATAATGAGTGAAATTTCCTGGGAATTGCTTGAGTAGAAGCGGAAATCTGATGGTCACACAGCTTTTCTCATATATGATTACTCTCCTATTCCAGTAATTTAGAGAACACTCATCTTATTCGAGCCATCATGCCTGTAATCACCAGAGTGCTGTTTCATGGTATTGCTCATGGTGCTCTCCATGCTTTTTGAGTACTAAGAGCAAATCCTATGTACTGTACTGTAATGCATGCTCGATATCACACACTTTGGCCTTATACAGTGGCGAAAATAATTGTTCGTATAAAAACGATCCCCTGCAGTAATTATTTGTATAATAATGATCCCCTGCAGATTTTGTTAGGTTGTCCACTTACAAAGAAAGGTCTGTATATGTTTTTTAAGGTTAATTTTAAAGAATAGAGAAATAATATCAACTAAAAATCCAGGAAAAGCACATGATACAAAGGTTATAAGTTGAGTTGCATTTCAAAGAGGAAAATAAGTATAACATGACTTAGTACTTGGTGGAGAAACCCTAGTTGGCAAACACAGACGTAAGACGTTTCTTGTAGTTGGTTACCACGTTTGCACACATCTCAGGAGGAATTTTGGTCCACTATACTTTACAGATCTTCTCTAAACCCTTAAGGTTTCTTGCCTGGCAACTGGCAACTCGAAGTTTCAGCTCCATAAATGTTCTATAGGTTTAAGGGTCTGGAGACTGGCTTGGCCACTCCATGACCTAAATGTGCTTCTTCTTAAGCCACTCCTTTTCTGCCTTGGTGGTATGTTTTGGGTCATTGTCATGCTGGACGACCCACCCATGACCCATCTGGATTATGTTCTGGCTGAGGGAAGGAGGTTCTCTTCCAAAATTTTACAATGTCCACTGGCCCCTCGATGCGGCAAAGTCTGCTTGTAACTTTAGCAGATAAACAGCACTGACACACAATGTTCAACTTCCATGTACATATTTTTAATGCTGTAATTTCAAACACTTACAAGTTACAACCCCTGCAACTATTTTCATTTTTAATGCTCCAAGCTGAATTATTAGACCATTTAGAATCAGAATTTCCAGAAATACTGAAAAAAGTAAACTCTGGATTATCTCGATTATGTGCGATGATGTGAGTGCCAATAAGTTCATTCTATATTGAAGTGATGCCACCTGCTGGTGAATAAATGAAGAAAAAGCAGGAAAAGACTATACAGAGAAAAATCAGTTTACTAGGATGGGTTCCAACTTCAATACTAAACTGACAATGTTTGTTAACACATCTGATATTGTTTGAGACAGAAAGGCAGAAGGCAAGAGACAGAACTTGGTCTTTATTTCGTAAAGGAAGGAGACAAGCTAACTGCTAGAATTTGTCAGCAGGTGTTGTATTACACACGGCGTTATCTGAATGCTGAGTGAAAAACTCATAAATCACTTTGTCGTTCTTTCAGCTATAGCTGAATCGTGAATCCCTCGGCTC
>JAQMYG010000035.1:30465526-30478435 GCA_030014215.1 Clariallabes teugelsi | reverse complement strand
TATATACAGTATATAATGAATATACAGTACTATGAGAAGGTGTTGAGTCAGCCGTCCTTTTTTCATGTCTTGCTTCCAAAAAGACAGGCTTTCTTGTATTTTTAATGTATTCTTAGGAAATAGTTCTCCAGGCCTCCTGAAAGACTTTTTGTGTCTCATTTTCAGTCCAGCTCCTGTACCTGACCAGTTTCCAGAGGATTTCTTTTGTTGTTGTTGGTTAAGCCACACAGTGACTTATGAAACATTCTAGCATTGAAAAAAAACATCTAACTTAAGGCATAAATCAATGAGAAACAGGTGCAGATGATGACAGATGATCAGGCCGGTGATTAGTGCACTGATGATGCTGAATGCTGAGTGGTTGGAACAGACGAGAGGAGAAATGAGGTTCCTGCAGAGGTTGTTACATAAATAATACATTTTTTAAATTGTATCTTTAGGCACTTTGTAGCTTGTCACAATAAAACATTTGATCCTATTTCTTTGATTTAATCTAAGCTATTTAATTAAATTCAATGTTGATTAAATTCAATATGAAGAAATTAAGGCGGGGGGAAGGGATGCAAGACTTTTGCACAGTACTCTATTTCTTTGTTTAATCATATACAGTATTATGGGATACCAGCTTTAGCCAGTTACCTGAAGGGTAATGCAATTGTTACTGTTTGAAAGTTACCTGCTGGAAAGCTGTGAAGTACCTGCAGGATTCACTGTTTTTAAAAATATTTTTAAAGTAATGGTATCAGAATATTACTTTTCGTTTTTAGGATTCTGAACAAGCAATCTTTCTCTGGGACCTATTAATTTTAAGCTCATTCATATTTTATTTATGTTCTCATAGTAAACAGTTTAAATGAGTATATTTGTTAAAAGAAAACAGCGCGTCTGCTTGTATCTGCTTTGAGTCCAATTCAGAACTGAACAGCTCGATATTAAAATTTGCCTTTGAGGACATTTTCTTGATTTGTCTGATTCATCATGTAAATATCCCAGATATGATCAAGTCCCTGTAAACACATCCGTCACTGACTCCTGAACCTCATATATAGCAAAGGAAAGCTGCTTCTCAGGAGAAATATGACTCGGTAGCTTTATCCATTTACATTTTGTGCCGATAGCTCAGAATAATGTTGTGTGAATCAGATAACCTGCAACATTCATCATCTAACATCTCCTTAAGCAGCAGACGTCCAGACCTGGGCCAGGTGGCACTGTGTATTGTGTGATATAAAGGAAAATATTCGCCCAGGTTTAATAGTCAACATAACAACGATGCTAATTTAGCTAATTAATGATGTCCTCCAATCACACATGTGCAGAAACAAGTACAAGGAATCATGAATGTTATTTACATTACATGTAGGTTATTTACATACAGTATCATATGTTCATATGACACACCCTTTTACGTCGCCTTTACATTAAATGCACCATGATTTTATTTAAGCATTGCAGTAGCAAGCCATCAAAAAGAAGAGATTTAGCAGGATCAGATCTGTTCCAGGCACGGTGGTGTAGTGTTAGCACTGTCACCTTGCACCTCCAGGGTCCGGGTTCGATTCCCAGCCAGGCTCGATTCCTGTCTCTGTGTGCATGTAGTTTGCATGTTCTCCCCGTGCTTGGTGGGTTTCCTTCTGGTTTCCTTCAGGATAAATCAGTATAGAAGATGTTCTAAGGAAGAAAAACCACCACCTGATGAATACTAGAAATTAAAGCAAAATCATCTATTAATATAAGCAGACTGACCATCAGGAGGAGCAGGGGTTACCCGAGAGGGCCACTGGACAATTGGGTAGATAAGACACATGGAATTAAAAATAGACAAAGAAAATGCAGTTGAAAATCAGTTGGTTTAATACAATATTAAAATATACCATCCTGATTTAGATCCAAATCAATGTACAGTATATATACAAATATAATTTCATTTAGTTATGAACCATAACTTTTAATCAATCTTGCATCGTCATGTATTATAATCTCTCCTGTAATTAAGTCTTTATTATGTTTAAATCCAACACTAAGCACTAATTAACTGGACTTTCTCACACCCTACATTTCCGTTATCCCAGATCTCTGAATATTTATTTACTGTATATGTCCTCAGGCATTTCTATATTTGCATATATACTATCTTGAACTTTATGCCATAAACAATCACACTGCTGCTGTACTCACTGCTTGTTTATAGTCATATTCATCTGATTCCTAGATTTCTGCACTATTTTTATATATTTTTTTATATATGACTTTTTTACGTTTTAGGTAAATATAATATAATAGTTACTATATAATATATAATATACTTTTATTTAAATGTTTTATTTTATTTTGAATATAATCTCTATTCCTGTTGTAGAATGTTTTTATTGCAACTTTTGTCTTTAGTGTACAGTAATTGTATTTTTCAGTATAAAAGGGCAGTCACAGAAAGCATTTCACTTTACATTGTACCATGTTGGTTGTGTACTGTATGTGACAAAATTTGCAATTGAATATGAAATCTGTTTAACAGATCAGGATAACCTTTTATCCAACTAGTTAATCTGTAGTGTATTCTGACTATTGAATAGTGTATTTAGGTAGCTAAACTTCATATAGCTCCAAAAATTATTAATGATGTTGATCCTTATGATATAATTAAAGTTAACATTTTATGATATCATGCTTAAATTTAAATACTCTAATTATAGGATTTTCGTTAGGCATCAGATAATCAGGCTGGTGATTAGTACAGTATACTGTACTGCTGATGCTGAATGCTGAGTGGTTAAGGCAAATTAAGGCAATCTTGAGAAAAACAATTGAACTTTCTATCGTACAGTGGCTGTAGAGTTCTTCTAAAGTTGTCTTAGGACCTTCCCAGGACAGCCTACATACAGTAAGTCAATCTTACGAAATGTTTTGTCTTAAGGTGGTCATACTCTCTATATTGTATGTGCAACTGACGGCACTCTCAAGTAGTTGGTAGGAACATCTCCTATCTGTCGGCACATTTTGTCATACAGTATATAGAGTCGCGGCTATTCACATTCTGGTGCTAGAAAATTGACTGATGCGGTCGGTGGATGTCATTTGACCCGTGAACAACTTAATATGTTCTTGCAGCATACCTACAGCCACCATAGGAATATGGGCTTCTGAAAATGTCTTCTGAATCTAAATGATAATCAAAAGTTGTTTGGTTGTTCTGAAGGCACTCCTAAAGTGGCTCTACGAAGAGTGGATTTCATTCCACGTTCAGAGAAAATCTTGGACAAGATCATTGACCTGGCCACAAACGTAGGACCAGGCTACAAATGCTGGATCCTTATAAGTCCATCTCAGGAAGACTGTAGGAAATGCTCAAAAAATAGTTTGTACAATTTAGCAGCCATTTGTATGGGTATTTGTGACCTCAGCTTTAATTCAATTTGCTATAAAAATCACCATTATGATGTCATTGTGAATCATTGTGGGTAACCGAGACACAATCTGGACTGTAATTAGTAGATCCAGGTTGTTAATCACTCAAAGGAATATTTGCAAGGGACTAATCAGTTGAATAATAATTGATAATTGAATAGCTGTGGTTTGTAGAAATTGTTAATCTTTATTGCAAACATAGAACTCCATAAATACACATACACAAAAGAAGGAAACGGCAAAATACCACTGATTTTGAATCCTAACATGAGTCACATTTATGAGTTTTGAGTATAATCACATAGCTCTATGAGTACCCTTTTTAAATTTAGGTAATAAATGTAATAAATTATCTGTCAATTTTAATGAAAAACATATGAATGATGATAGGGCTAGGAAGCTCAGTGGTAAAAATGATCAGTCTATCCAAATCCAGCTGGCTAGATAATAATAATAATAATAATTATTATTATTATTATTATTATTATTATTATTATTATTATTTGTGCTATAACATTATGTAAATTTCTCAGCTTGCTATAGAATTACTTTAAAGAATAATATAAAATAAAATAAAAAATGACCACTCACCAGCTTCATAGTTGAAGTATGTTAAACAAAGTCTTCTTAAACACAGAAATATTCTTAATAAAATAAGACACTTTAAAGTGACTTACAAGATTTTAAATTGCTATTCAGTGAGAAAAATTAATTCTTTGATGTCGCATATACATATGCAGTACAATATTTTTCTCTTGCTTGTTAGTAAGCTGGGGTTGTGAAGGCACCCTTTGGAGCAGAAAGAGAGTTAAGGGCTTTGCTCAGTGGCCCAAAACTGGCAGTTTGACAGTGCCTGGATTTACACTCTTAACTTTCTGATCAGTAGTCCAGAGCCTAAGCCGATGAAGCTCCACTGCCTTAAGTGAATGAGTGTATTTATTGCAAACTGTTGAAAAACTTTGGAAAACGTATCATTTCCTACACACAACAATGGCTAAATTGCACTTAACGCCATTGATATAAAAACATTGTAGTATACTATTTGAAGCATAATTAGATGTTATTTTCTTTCTATTACTTTTTAAATATTTTTCATCCTCTATATTCTCTAATTATAGGATTTTCAAAGCAACATAAATAAACTCAGAAGCATCATTTCCCAAGTTATTTTTCCCCCTAAAATAAAAATAATTAACCCACTGCAGGGTTAAAATGAAACCACATAAAGCAAAGGTGCTGAATCGTTACCCCATGCTGTCTGACTTTCACAAACCCATTGCTTAAGAAGACTTTATTGCAGTGTGTTTAAATTCTTAACTCCATAGAAGGATGGAGGAAGGATGAATTGATTAAATTTCTATAACATCAGCTATAAAAGTTCATGCAAACAACAAAAAAAATGCTGTTTTTCGATAGACAAATATCTAAGAAAGGATAATTACAGTAACATCCTTTTCATCACGAAGTAGTACATGATTGTTTAAGAAATTTAAGTTAATTCTAGTTTAAATTATTGTTTCCAGCTGGAAAGGATGTAACTGTGATTTAGAAGGGTGAAATCATTAGCCATTTTTAGGCATTAGACCTTAAACATTATTGCACCAAGCAAACAGCTAAGGAGGTGGCTGAAATGACTGGAATTGGATAAAGAACTGGCCAACACATTATTAAAAGTTGGTTGGATAGTGCTGAACCATCAACTACATGGAATGAATGAATGAGGAATAAATGGAGAGCAGAAATTATATCTATCTTAAATGGTGAAAGTAAAAGCATTTCCACCCACAATGTGACAAAAACTCAGAGGATTGTGTCTAAGCAGCTGTGTGGCTGTAAGAAAAGCACTTGCTTGTGTTATTCAGAAAAAAAAAGGCTTCAATTTGCTAGACAGCATAAAGATTGGACTGGAGCAATGGAAATGTTATGTAGACTGATGAGGCCAGATTTACCCTATTCCGAAGCGATGTGTCACACATAGTGCACACCATACAGGGACGGCCCTGGGGCTGTTGGCTCCTATGTGAGTTCTTGCTTTGTAATGTGTATATTAGTTTATTTTTGATCACATGGTGCTAAGCTGTGTTCCTGATGTACAGCTCACCAAAATCATTTGTCAAATAGGAGCTGTTACACGATTATTAGAGAAAAAAAAAAAAAAAGGCATGAAAGAGGGCTTGTTTTAGAACATAAACAAATATTTTTTTCTGATTAAAAAAAATGCAAAATACTATCAGTAACCGTGATTCAGAACAGAGGGAAATCATTCACCCCAAGCCCCTGGAGATAGACTTGTGATCTGGGAGTACCTCAGTTGCTCAGGTCTAGGCTCAGCAGCATTACGTGGCAATAAAATGAAGTCAGCTGGTGACCTGAATGTACTGAATGACCAGGTTATCACATCTATGGATTTTTTTTTTTCTTTACCTGTGGCACACACATATTACAGAATGATAATAATAAAAGAAAGTGAAACAGTCATTCAGAAAGCATGAGGAATCTTTTTTTACACATGAATTGCCCAGCACATAGTCCTGACCTTAACCCCACTGAAAGTCTTCCTTGGCGAATCTACTGTACTCACAGCCTGAGACAATTTTGGTTGTCGGTGACAGTAACTCCAATTATTATTCCATCCCAAATAGAACTCCGGAGTACAGTTTTTAGTGAATGATACATTTTCCCTCTCTTACATTGGCATTTATTTTGTCATCAGTAACATATACTGTAGACTTGAGCTCTACTCATTATGCTGTTATTGAACTGCCTTTTTTTTTTTAGCTAAAAAAAGGCTAGAAGAGGTCTGGGATTAGGAGAATTGAGAGACGATAAGTGTTAGAGGTGACTTTCTAAAAGGCTTTTCATGCTGCGAGCAGCAGAATCTTACACGTTAAAACCCCAGAGTCCCAAACTGGTCTGTCGCTTTCTCTAGCAGTGTCACAAGAGTGGTTTATGCTGGATTATTTGCTGCTCCCTACACTTTTCCTCCAGACTTAGATTTTACACATAATCCACATCTAAATAAATAAATAAATAAATAAATAACTGCACACTTCTTTATTTTACAGTTTATGCTTTGTCTGCCATGAATCTTTTATAACTTTTATATTATATTTGTATACATTTATATGTAAAGTAATATGTTTTATATCACTGGACACTTGTACCATTTCACGTCATGTGTGGCCAAGTTTTATTTAATTTAATTTGCAAGGTTTGCTTTTTTATATATATATAATAAAAGAACCCTTGTGTAAAAGCATCAAAATGTCTTTTAACCTGTTTTTCTAAATTGACAATTGTCTGGCATGAACTTTCATGAATTCAATGCAGTTTTATTTGTATTGTGTTTTTAACAATAAACGTTTTCGAAAAGCAGCTTCATAGAAAACAAAAATGATACTCATACTGTATAAATTAATAAAGAAACAAAGAAAATGAAAAAATGGATAAAGGCAGAGGCAGTGGTGGTAGGAAAAACTCCCTGAGACAAAATGAAAAAAAAGGAACCAAACACTAAAGCTGCCCCTCAACTTGATTGTAAAAGTATGTACTTGTGTGTGCATGCTCCTTTGTATCATTTCTTGCTATCGACAGCAGAACTTTTGTAAAGAACCCAGGGCAGGGCTTTAGTGGAGGCTATACACATCTTAAATTTCTGAAATAGTGTTTACCCACTTCTGACTAGTGTTTACTCACCTCTGACTATCATCTACCTTCCCCTGACTACCATTTACTCACCTTTGATTTTAGTTTTGCCTTACTCACCTCTGACTAGTGCTAATGCCCTATAAAAAAAATTTGAAAAAAAAAAAAAAATCGTAAAAAAGTGTCTCAACCTGTGTGATGCATATTGTTTTGACAGATCAAACAGCAGCGTATTCTATATCGCACTGCTTAGTCAGCATTTATAGTACCTTGATCTGTTAAAGTTTGACAACATGGGTAAAAGATTTTTTTTAAAGTGTGGAGATGACAAGCGTCCTTCTGCTAATGTCAGCAAAAGTGGGGGGAAATGAATAAATAAATAAATCCTTGTTCTAAATATTCCTTTATATTACTATAGGGATATGTTTCAATATTTAATACTTTGTGATTAAACAACTTCTTTTTCAAGCAATATTCTTTTCCCCCCCCCTTTTTCATTATTTATTTATTTATTTTGTTTATTTCTTAAACTAAATGTCCTAGTCCTCCTCATCTTGATCGTTGATCACATAATTGAAAGTTTACCCACCTTCTTTACCCAACCCAGATTCAGGATTTAGAGAAACAAAAGCAGTGATGACAATATTTAAACTTTAAACATAAACCTGCATAACTGATTACTGTATCATCCCAAAAAAAGTATTTAATTGTTCTCATATCTCTTTAAGTGAATATGACAAAATGTATAAATTCAAATAATAAACAGTTCTTTATTGATACCTTATACAATTGTAGAGCATGGCAGCAAAGTTGTTCATCATAAAGCTATTAAAAATGCTGAATAGAGCCGTTGTTCCTCAGCATTCATCGTCTGTGGGGTCAGACGGTGAGCCAATCAGAGTTGATAGAGTTGATAACTCAGGGAGATTACTGATACAGCTCTGTGCAGAATCTGATGAGAATGTATGTTTAATGCAGTAGTGTGGAAGAGGGCATTTTTTATTACTAAGACACATTTTACATGAGATTAGATAATGATCTGAGATCATTTCAGACTGCAGAAATGTCAGTATATTTTCTATATTTCATCCTAATATTAAAATTAGATCAAGAGTGTAACCTACTGTAAAAAATGCTGTTCTCAGAGGGTCTTCTGGATTCTTGAAATGAATATTAAAATCTGCAATAATTAATACTTTGTCTAAAGAAACAATCAGGTTTGCAAAAAACATTAAGAGAATGGCCCTGGACTTCTGTGAATAAAGAACAGCAGAATCGACTGGGGAGACTTGTGTTCTGTGACTACACATGTTATAATGGTATAATAAACTTTAAAAACATTAAAATTGTGTCCAGGTTTTTGTGTGATGGTTAGTTTATTATTGTAGTGGCCGGTTTAGCCCCCTTGTCTGTTCTCTCAACTGGGCTCTAGATTGTCACAGCATAATTATGTCTGTTTTGTGACTATGACCTATTTTGTGAGAATTTCCTTAGTGGGATGGACACTGTCCCACCTTAAAAGGCCAGTGTTGCACTCAAAGATACTCCAAATATCTTTAAAGGCCACATGTTTTTGGAGCACCACCAGTTCAGTGACAACAATCTGTTGTAAGCTATCTCACCATGTGACATTGGTGTAAGGACCAAAAATCATTGGATATCACCTGTCTGTGATATCGGGTCTGGGTGCATGGAATTTGTATATTCTCCCTGTGCTTGGTGGGTTTCCTCCGGGTACTCCGGTTTTTCGAAAGACATCCAGATTAGGCTAATTGGCATTCCGAAATTACCCATAGTGTGTGATTATTTGTATTGGTGTGTGTGCCCTTCGGTAGATTGGCACCCTGTGCAGGGTGTACCCTGTCTCGTGCCCTTTCGTCCGGAGCTTTTGGAAAACTCAAAGTGAAAATGGAGTGCTATCTCCCTTGATTTGATGTCAGCTTTGTTTATGAGGATATTTTGTGGAATGGCGGACAGTAAACTAGTGACTGTGTTACCGTTACATACTGATCTTTTTACATGCGTGTACATACAGTACACGCGCAGTTACTCACACATTATGTTAACAACAGAGGTGTCTGAAAACTCACTGCTGCTACATACAAAAATCCAAAGATACAGACCCCGCAGACAATGGCGGTTTTGGATGAGAGCCAGTCGGATTTTTACATGGTGGAACCGGTAATGACGTTTTGTCTAGGCTTTTCATTGGCCCCCTGTTGATTAGGGATGCTCCTAACAGCACTTAAGAGGGAACCCATCCTTATTTGGGTGATAAAGGATATCAGATTATCTGCTAGGTCCAGTGCCTTGGCTTCTGGGATTCAAGTAATTAGTGCTGCTGGTGCTCATACAGACCTGGCTGGTCCTACATGCTTATTTACTTGCACATTACTTAGGTTTTAAGTGTGAGTATGCCGCCAAGACATCAAAGAATATATTAATAACAGTGGAAGTAGAATGACTAAATACCTTGCACTCTACATACTGAACAAGATCTCTGTGTGCCTTGATGAGTGTTTAATGTACCTCAGTCAAGGATTTGTTGATATTATTTCAGACATATCTGGCGTGCAGTAGGTGTCTTCCACTGACTGTCTTTAAAGACCAAAACACTTTGTTTCCTTAGAAAACAAACATAAAATAAAAAAAAGCATCAGAAGTATAAGAGAAAAATACATCAAAATAAGATATATATAACACCATGCAAAGAATATAGGATCAGATGTAGAAGAAAAAATTTAACCACTTTAAAAAAAAGTAATTTCTTGGGGCAAAAAATCATGTGAAAAGAAACAAATTAGGTAATAAAATAATCAGTAAAACATCATATGTAAATGTAATTCATGGAAAAATGAATACATGGAATTATATGAAATAAATAAATGTTTTAAAAAATTTCGTACTAAAATTCATTTGGAAAAAAAAAACATGAAAATGTATCATGTTAAACAAAAAAATTATATAAAGAAAAAAAAGAATTATTAAAGTAATCATATGAAATGAAGTCATGTTAAAGAGCATGTAAGAAAGTTTATTCTTTAAAAAAAAACATTGAAATAATAATTCATAATTCAAACAATAAAGATGCTAAAACTGAAAATGAATAAGAAATTTAATGAAAAATTCTATGATGAGAAACGAAAGTACTTTAAAGCCTGAAAAAATTAAATGTGGCAGTAAATGTTTTTTTTTTTTTTTGTAAGGCCCTTAACCCTGTCTGCTCCAGGGGTGCTGTAAAATGGCTGAGCTTGCACTCTGACCCCTGCACCGTGAATAAAGAATTTCTGTGATAAATAAAGGCTGAATTTAAATTTGTACAAAAACTAAAGCATCCAGCATGTATGAAATGTGCAGCACTGTAAAGCTGTCCTCAGCATGCTACCAGTTTGCAGCTAGTTTACTTGTTGGCCGATTGTTTTGGCCTGTGATGTAATAGGTCAACCAGGAATACACTAACACTAACAAGCTGAAAGGATCCATTGTAGTGGAGTTGGACATATTTCGGTCAAATAAATTGATTCCTATCTAGTATTATCGGACAAGAGCAGTAGTCAGATTAAATCCAGCTATAACCATAGCTAGACCTGACGGTGCATGTAAACCTAGTGAACGCTTTGGCACATTTAATTGACTCTAATTTATCACAACTGCTGATATTCACAACATAATGTAAAGCAAAATCAAAGACCAATGTTGTCTCAGTTTGTGCTATTAAAATAGATAAAAAATTGGAAAAGAGTGATGTCTCTCGAGTAACTCATAAGTGAAAGCTGGAGAAGTAATGATGTGTAGCATACTGCCTCTTCAGACAGAAGCCTGGCTTGTCTAAACAATGACTTATCCTGGAGCGCCTGTACCAGCTGTCATATCTAAAACCCAAATATCTGGTATAAATGCACAACATAAACAAAACTAGAGATAGGAGAGGTTAACGTTTCTATTGCGAAATGGAATAGCTAGCTAGCTAAAATACAGTTAGCAGTGTGATATAGAGGAGCCACTGCACTGCTGCATGTTGATGTAATATACTGTAGGCAGAGGTGGAAGGTAACTAGGAGATTTATATCGTTACTTTATGGAGTTTTATTTGTGGATAATTTTTACCTCACTACATCCTGCAACATACAGTATACCTGTATTTCTACTCCGCTACATTTTGCATTACATAACCAAAGTATGGCATTTGAAATGATATCACCACCTGCTGGTGGTTTCATACAGCGACAGAAAACAGCATTTTCACAGTCTGGACGGAGAAGAGTAGAGAGAGAGAGAGAGCGAGAGAGAGAGAGACTTTTACTATGAATTAAAAGGCTGCTGTGAGCTAACACGAGCTCCGTATTTCGCTTAGTATAGAGTATTTGTACTTTTGCTCAACTAGAGATGTAATTGAAGCACTTGTACTTTTACTTAAGTAATATTTTACCTGTGATCTCCACAGTTACACAAGTAGAGGATTTGCACATGTTTAGTACTCCATGTTGCAGTGCTCCATACTGTATACTGTGTTCCAGGGAGGATGGACACAACTGGATTGGACCCTGGAATATAGAGGAAAAGAAAAGGGAATGAACATAAATGAAGAGCAAAAGAAGAAGAGAGGAGAGGCAATGGAGGGAATGAAATAAAGAAAGGGCTAGGAATGGGATTTAAGAAAATAGAATGAAGAAGAAAAAGAGAGGAATGGAAATGAAATTAAAGAAAAGATAAACAGTAAACAAAACAACAAGAAAGAAAGGAATGGACTTGAGTATAAATGTAAAGGAAAGATCAGGAAAAAGTGAAAGGAGGATGGGAATGGAGGGCTCTTAAGAAGCAGCAGCCTGTGAGGATCCTCTTTTGCCTCTGCACTAATCCTGACTCCATAAGCTCTTTTCTTTTGGCATGCATGGCTCATTTCTGTTCTGCTGCTATACAACAAGACTCTCTCTCTCTCTCTCTTTCTCTCCTTCCTCCCTGAGTGCTTTCTCTTCATGTGATTCGATTACTGCCAGCTCACCGATCACAGAAGAATGTGAGGGAGTGAGTGACTCTGAGGCTAACTTTTAGAGCAATCAAATCAAATCAAAATAAAATCACTCATAGCGATCTGATTTTGAACATAGCCACCGTCGGAGTCACAGGTGACTGGCAGCACTGCAAACAAGACTCTACAGTACGTGCACATTCTTTGTTGCTCACGTTGATGTGGGCTTTGTGGGGGGACCAGTGAGTTCAAATGAAAATCAGGAGCGGTGCGTAAGCAAAATGAGCTGCTGCTGTCGCTTTTTGCCAAATCTTAGTGAAGATGCCTTCAATGTTGGCAATAGCATTTCAAATAATAGCGATCACAAAAACAACAGGGTGGTAATTTTAACAGCAAAGTATCAGGTTAAAACTGTCTTGTTATTGAATTAATATAAAGAGACATAAACAGATAGATTTTTTTTTCCATTGCCAATAACCCAATAAAATTATTAAAACTAAAAAAAAAAAAATGCTAACATAATAATAATGATAACAACAATAATAATAACTTGGAACAAATGCAAACTAATTAACAAATACAAACTATTATGTATTGTTACATGGATAACATACTTTCCTTTCCTTCAGAAGGCTATTTCTTTGTCTATGTGCTCAGTTCCAAAATTTAAGTGAGATTGAAAGAGCTGATTTTCGAGCAGGAGCTTCTGTCTTGGATGGTAGCCTTTCATGGTAATTGTGTAAAAATTTTATTGGTCTATAATTGTAGTCTAGTGTAAGGTACCAAATACCCAGAAGGCAACTGTTCAAGAGGCCTTGATCTGCTCGCTACAATAAAAAGGCGCCTGCACAACAAATCGAGGAAATGACATAAACAGAGCAAGTTTAATA
>JAQMYG010000035.1:30370587-30382341 GCA_030014215.1 Clariallabes teugelsi | reverse complement strand
CATCTCTGTCCCAGCATGCCTAGTCTACATCTTACCCTGCCACATCGATGTCCCAATCTGATGTATCACTGTCACGCCTCTGCCCCATACTTGTCCCATTCCATTTTGTCCTGTCCCTGTCCCATTCTGTCCGGTTCCAGTTTCACTTTGCTCTATCCCAGTCCTACTCTGCTTTGTTCCTCTCTTATTCTGCCCTGTACTTGTTTCTGTCAAATTCAGACCTCTCCCTGTCCTCTTGCTGTCTCTGTCTCATGACCCCATCCTTATAACACCTTTTACTCTCCCAACACTGTTTCCCATTCCTTTCTCATTTTGCACCATCCCTGTCCCCCTTACCTTTGGTATATACTTCACTTATTATTTTACAAACATGCTGTTACTGGAGCTTTTTGCAACATGCCCTAGTCGATTATTTTCCTCTAACAGCACAACCCAAGTGTTTTATTCTTTACTTCTAACCATTTGTCAGGTGCTAGGCGAACAGGTAGTCATGTGGGTCTCGGAGTCATGTACAGTACACACCCTGTATATCCTCATCACGTCAATGAGACTGAGATTTGGTATAAACTATTTAGACTGGGTTTATTGCTGCGATTATACAGTGACTCGTTTGCTACATTATTTGTGTACTGAACCATGAATCGGGAATCTTTTACAGCCTAAATGTGTTGCCTATTTTATAGCCGGTTTTACAGCCTACTTTATAGCCCACTTAATGAGAGTTAAAGGTATGGAAGACATTAACATGGCAATATTTAATTTGTGTGTATAGCTGGTTTTGGATTCTAAATCTACTTTAGAAAAACAGAAGAAATGGTTGTTAAAGAGAAAATGAGCTGATAGTCATGTTTTAAAAATGGAACATACAGCATGACAAATTATTTTTTGGTATTATAGGAAAATAATCCATGCTAAGGCGGTGTGATGAGGCGGGGTTAAAATCACCACACCGACGTTGATTATTTTCATTTAACCACTTAAATTAAGTGGGGAAATATAAATTTCTCATTTATATCACCGCCCTCACCACCCCATGCTATGGTTGCTTAGCTTGCTACATGCATGCACAGTAGCCTAGAAATCGTTTATGTAAATGAATAAAATAAATATATGCATTATTTGCTGTTCTTATGATCCTGAATCTTGCTTCATGCTTGTTGTCATGGTGACTGCCGAAAGTCTCAAAACCCATTATTTTAAACATTAGATGAAAATATTTGCCAAAAGTAGGCTTGCTAATAGCTAAGACTTTAATTTTATGGCATTTGGCAGATGCCCTTATCCAGAGTAACTTACATTTCATCTCTTTATAGATCTGAGCAGTTGACAATTGAGGGCCTTGCTCTGGGACCCAACAGTGGCAACTTGGTGTGACAAATACCTGGGACTTGGGACCCTATCCGATCAGTAGACGGACTGACGCCTTAACCACTGAGCTTATAATTAAGCTAGCTCATACATAAATGTTAACATTGCGATAACATCTCTATAAGTCAAATGTGGCATTGTACGAACCACTAACCAAGTATACATGAATTTAGAAATTATTGAAACAAGACAAGGAAAAGATGCTATAGTGGGCACAAACTGGAGGGTTATAAAGAGATTATAAAGCTATCAACTACTCTTTTTCCAATCTTTACCAATCCAGTTAGCATCTTTGCCTCTTGTAGCCTCATATTGCTCTTCTTGCTCGATGGGAGCGGAATTGTATAAAACACCTAAAGTGGTTTTCCGCTGCTGTAGCCTGTATACCTTGTCAATTATTTGTCACACATACCACACAGCACAGTGAAATGATTTTTGGTTTATCCCAGTTAGTAAGCTGGGGTCAGAGCACAATGTCCGCCAGGATACAGCGCCCCTGGAGCAGGTAGGGTTAAGAGCCTTGCTCAAAGGCTCAACAGTGGCAACTTGGCATTGCTGGGGCTTGTACCCCGACCTTCTGATCAGTAACCCAGAGCATTAACCGTTTGACGCAACACTGTCCGTATTATGACGTGCTTCTTCTCACCACGGATCTAAAACATGGCTACTGTGATTAGCATAACCTTAGCCATTCTGCTCTGACTCTCTCTGTTCAACACCTGCAGAGCCGCTGCTCTCTTGATGTCTTTTGTTTGTTGGTTTGGAGATTATTATATGGAAAAAAAAAATCCTTAGCAGGAGCTTAGCAGTTTTTTGAAATACTTACCCCGGCTCATCTAGCACCAACAACAACACTTCCACATGAATGAGCAGGTGTAAAGGTGTTTATGCATATCATGGTATGAAATTGAAAATTGCTTTATGTCAAGCTTATACAGCTCTCCGATCTGGCTCCAATCTTCAATAGTCGAAGTTTAAAATATGAGCTTTCCATGAGATTAGCATAAGTCTTTCCACTGGGGTCAAACCCAAGCAAAAGAATGACCGTCTAGAGGCAGAGGAGCTTATGCGAATGATCCAGTTTGCTAGAATGCTCTTTCTGTAACAGATAACATTCTCAGCACAGGCCGGACTGCATTGCTAAGGCAATACTTGATTGATCATGAGAATTAGTGTACTTGCGGTACTTTATTTCCTTTATAGCATTGCCCTTTAGTGGCTATTTTTATTCTGGTGACCTTTCAAAAAGTGTGGTGTTTAAGTCTTTCTTTAGAGACTGCGACTCGAGGCTGTAAAGCATTAAATGTGAAACATTATATGGGCAGAAACTCTTTCATATATTCAGCTCTGCCACAGTTCACTAGCATTCTTTTAGCCTCTGAAACAAGCCTCGTGTAGTTAAAGGGAAAGTTCACATGCCCTGCTTCCCCATGGACCGACCGCCCTTATCGACGCCAGGCAGAGGTTTATTAGTGCCCGGGCATTGCTTGGTGCCAATTACATAGCATGTGAATAATGAAAGCCATGACCATTGGTGGACCAGCAGACCGAGCTTCCATAATTCCCCAGGTCCAGCATAGTGACCTTTTTAGACAGCATGTCCCTGCTGCCAGTATCGCTTAACATATACACACAGCTACGACCCGATCAGAGTAATTGGCAAGCCGTGACACACCGATTCACACCTGGAAATGAAAAGGTCATCATGCAGCAGCAGCAGCAGTGTTTAACACAAACCTCTGTGAAAGTAGAAAAGTCATATACGACATAAAACCTCAAGAGTTAGACCTAAATAATCTAAGAGATTTATGTGATGCTTAAGAAACAGTTACAGCCTTACCTCTGACTGTTATAAATCTGCCCGACACTAAAGACTCAGTCCATAAATGTTTCACAACCCTCAACTTACTTAAGGAAAACTTTACCATATCATGTTTTTCTATTCCTTTATGTGGAGCGTCTGCCTTACAGGCCCCTGTGAATGAGCCGTTACTATAGAAACAAGACTCCATAATGGTGTTAATTATAACAAAATGACTGGGATTATTCACTGAGAACACGATTTAGAGTTTCGACTAGCAGATTCAGCAGATGTGTGCACAGCTGAGCTTTATTCAATCCTTGGTATAAAAAAAGCTTCTTTTTTTTTTTTTTTTTTTACTGGAGTATTGTACACCCTACATCGATAAACAACACGTTCAAAGAACAATAAAACCATTTTCACATTCACAAAGTTGTTTCAGTCAGCCGAAATTGAGAGTTGTTTACCCTGATTAACTCGCAGGGACGATGTTTTATTAGAGCAATAAGTAAATGTGCTCTGAACACCGATGAGGATTATGTTTGTGGAAGATTTTTAATAGGATCTTGAACAAACACTCAGTGGCTGCAGATTAGATGGTGCTGATATTTTAGATGGAATATATATATATACTATATATGGTATATGGTATATATTTAGGTAAGAAAAAGTATAGGCACATACTGTAAAGTCTTAAAGTAAATGAAATTAGATAACAATTAATACCTACTGGGTTGCATACAGTATTCCTTCCTTTAACCTCATCAGAATTCCGAAACAATGACATCATCTTTCTTTCCAATCTTGTAGCACAGTTCACGCAGTGTTCCTCCCTTCAGGCTACTCTTCCGGAGCTGGCTCAGTTGGATTAAGGTCAAAAACCTTTATGTCAGTCATATCCCGTAATGAGTCCATCATCAATAAGGCCCTGTCACACTGTGACAAAGACCATGACGTTTCTACTGTGTCCTAAAAATGATGGAGTGGGGTCAAAATGGATCCAAAAAATCCATACTAATTCTAAGCCGTGTCTCTGACAGGTTCTCAATGTGGTCACTAATTTCCTATCACACACATGATGGCATGCTCACCAGGACCAATGAGATCAAACCTGAGTTATTACCATGTCCGATCAGATCGCACCACACTCTTACCGCGCACTTGTCACATGATTACTCTGTTATCATTGCTTTCAGTAGGTTGGTATAAAATCTGCAACATGCACTGTTTCAGCACAAAGTGATGGTTTGAGGAATTGGATCCAGTATTTATACTTAATTCTCTGAACGTGACACAGACGCGCTGAGAACCTGCTGCACGAGCGCCAAAAACGTGGTACTGTAAGCACCAGAAGAATGCAATATACAATTTACATTTAGCAGACGCTCTTATCCAGCGCGACTTACATTTTTTATCTCATTACACATCTGAGAAGCTGAGCGTTAAGGGCCTTGCTCAAGGGCCCAATAGTGGCAACTTGGTGGTTGTGGGGTTTGAACCTGGGATCTTCCAAACCGTAGTCCAATGCCTTAACCGCTGAGCTACCCCTGGTAGCTCATTGTCTTCTACAACATGGCATGGACCTACCATGGTTATAGCACAGGCTTGAAGAAGTCATTGTGAGAACTGCAACAACGGAGTGGCATCCAATGACAACTCAGTGTGAACTCCATCCAACCGTTCCCGTCTGCACCGTGTGCTTGTATGTCAATGACGACCTTAAGAGGTTTTAGTTACACCGTTAACTGATCAATGCCATCGTTACTACATCCTCATTAAGTTCTTCCTGCGTCTTGCTTTAATCTTGTCCTCACCAGGCTTCTTTTTGAGCGTGTCCAAAAAATGCAGCAGCTCCACGCAGCTCCTACGTCCTTATCAGTTTCCACTGCCTTCCTGCAAAACATTGAGTGAACACAGTAAGAACATGTACACCTTATGTTCTTACTGTGTTCACTCAATGTTTTGATTGTTCACTCATGACACAAACTTCACTGTGTTTATGTTCTGAGCAGATCTTTTTTTTTTCTCTACCTTTCCATCACTTTGGTTGAGGTTCATCTTGGTTCCAGAACGTTTGTAGCCTGTCTCTGTGGTTCTTTTTTTTTTTTTTTTTTTAATCTGGTTGATTTAATTCTTGCTGTTGAAGAGTTCTTACTGTTGCGTTAATTCCCGCTCTCAAAATCATTGTGTCACAATGGTTGTTGGTCATGTCACTGACTGTTGTGTTTGGGGTTTTCTTCATATCTTTTATGATATTTTCTTTGTTTGAAAGTGTAAATTCTGATTAATCATTAATGTAAAAGCAAAAACAAAAGAATTGGCCTTGATGTTCCAGTACGCTTAGAGGGGATGCCTTACTGCCTGAATATGGCTGGGGTTTTCTTGAAAAAAAAAAATTGAACCTGTTTATTAAGGGTAAAAGCCATATATTTTCGAAGAATCCCTAGAGAACTATTTTTCTACCAATGGGAATATGTGTGATTAGTCCAAGGTCTAAAGTCTGAACAGTTGGGTGCACAAAGTTTGTACCCCCCATGATTTATTATTATGATTATTATTGTTGTTGTTGTTGTTTTTATTTGTGTTGGGGGAAATGTAAATAATAAATAAAAATATAATAAATAAATAAAAATATATAAATAAAATAAATAAAGATGTTACAAAAAAATTATGGAATTCAGTCAAAATGTGTTTTTTTAATAACAGCAGTTCTGAGAGTAGTGCAGCAATAAATTACAGGTTTATATTAATACACTAATTTAAAAACATTATTATGATGTGTGTAATTATTCATTTATTTTGACACTTATGGAAGGAGTCAACAATTGTTTGTAACAATCAGTAGGAGCCTTAACATTGGAGGAGTGCTGTAGTATAGTTGTAACAATGTTGCGATGACCTCCACCCTTGAAAAGCTTTTGAAAGTTAAAGTGATTTTGATAAAAATGACGATAAGATAATGTTGCATATGTTGCATATGCAACCTCAAAAATGTTAAATTAACCAGCGTAAATGCTCCAAATTAAGGTTATCTATTCGCACAGCGTTTGAGCATAACCATGATTCCTTTCGTTTTTATCAGGGTTTAGAATTCTGATCAGAGACTGGGACGGGCACAACAGCGTCCCACACACACTTCCTGGAAATGTTACCATGTTAGCTCCCAAATTACTCTACTGTATGTTCGCTTTAATTCACAGAGCTGATCTCAAACGTTAAGCAGCATTTTTTTTTTTTTACTCAATTGTCCGACGTTGATTAATTTGCTATAACGGCATGACCTGGAGTATCTCATTAGGTGTGCATTGTGTGTAATGCTCTACGATGCTCTCTCTCACAGCTGTGTGTGTATGTGTGTGTGTGTGTCTCTCTCTCCGCAGCCGTCTCCATGTGAGTGGTGTCGCTGTGAGCCGAACAGCGAGGTGCACTGCGTGGTGGCCGACTGCGCCGTGCCGGAGTGTGTTAACCCGGTGTACGAGCCGGAGCAGTGCTGCCCCATATGTAAAAACGGTAAGACCACGCTTCCTGTTTCCTGTCTCAGACAACCCCGGAGCTCAGACAATACGGAATAGGATTCGGTAAACTGTCATCGTTTGCGCCCCGATTACAAAATCCATGTTGAATAATTATACTTAAATATATTTACATGGTACAGCATGTTGTTGCCATGGTAACGGTGTCTCGTGCACAAACACAGCGAATCGCTGGGCAATCGTAGCACTAAACCTGTCAAGGTGATTAGTGTCGATTGTTTGGCCATAAACAGAAATATAAATCTAGACGTTGTGTTAGGATGAAAGTAATGGCACCCTATACATGGAGGAAAAGTAAAGCCCTGTTCAGACTGGATTAGTTTTAAATGTGATGGAGGGGGGGATGTGTAAATGTGTTTTATATTTTTGACTATATGAGTTTGTCTCTTTTATGCTGTAGTTTTGCTGTAGTTTTGCTAAATTTTACATTCTAGAATTGTAGGTAAAAAAAAAAAACAGTAAAGGAGTCGCTCCAGTTTCAGCACTTTTGTAACAGTCACAGGTAAAGCTGTAACGATTCTGACATTGTCGAGACAGAGGAGTTTACACGCTGCAATTTTTTTTTTTGTAACTTGTTTTTCTAGGTATAAGAGCAAGAAACCGATTGATCTCAGACAGAACGAGAGGCTGGTGATGTATAATATACATGAGGACAGGAGAACTAAAGTACTAAAACTAGATATTCATATCCGTGTTGATTACATTCAACATTCTACTGTTACTACGTGAAGTGTTTAAGTCTTTAAGGAATAGTACGAGTGAAAGCGTGCAAAGGTTTGACATTTAAAGTGCACACAATAAAATCTAAAAAGAGAAAGAAAAATGTTAGCGTGCTGTAATGGCGTGACACATATTCTCCTCCACAGCCCGCAACGTAGTGACAGATACAAATATACAAACAGCTGGATGTTAATGCGGTGTATTGATGAAGTGCACGCCTGACAGATACGCAGGGAAATGAATAAGACGGCCTTGAGCTGAGAGAGAGAGCGAGAGAGAGAGCGAGGGTGTGTGTGTGAGTGTGTGTGTGTTCACATAAATCTACACAGTTGACCACAAGTCAAAGAAAGAATAGCTGTGATTAGTTCAGACTAAACAGAATAGTATATCTGGTGAATTAGTGAATTATGGTAGAAATTATTACACATCGATCAAGGTTGTGGTGAGTGCAATTAATTAGCTTCCAGAGATCGCTCCATCTGTGTCAGCAATGGTCCCAGTCCAGAATTAGAATTATTGGATTCCAATGGATTTCCAGCAAGGACATTAGAGACAGAGACAGAGAGAGAGAGACAGAGAGAGAGAGAGAGAGAGAGATGAGTTGGTTGAAAAACAGGGCTGGACGATATCACGACATTGCCTCATGATGAATAAGTATCATAAAATCTTTTTAACCTGTTTTACATAATCTTTACTTTTCATCGATTACTTTTCTTAATAACTATTATTAACTCAAGTCACGAATCTGAGACAGTTAACAGGCAAGTGCAGATTTCTCTTGATTTAACATCATGAAACAGAACAGAAACACGAACTACACTGTGAACCGTGATTGTTACCACGAGCTCAAAACCAGGAACTTAAATACACCAACCGATCAGAAACGAACACAAATCAGCTTTTAGCATAATCAGAGTCATGTGACCAGTGGATGCAACTGGGAAATGTTGTCCTGGTATGTCTTTGGCATCTTTACAAGCCTGCCATCATTTTTTGTTTCTTTTGGTCATATTGACAACGTCATTAATACTTCAAATGCAAAGATACATTATATATTTAAATAAACATTTTAACTGTACTTCTATAGCATTATTATCCATCTATCCATCCATCCAGTAACCTTTGTAATCTAAGTAGGGACCATGAAGGCCAATGGTGACCATTGTATTGATTACAACCGTGGTTGGACCTCCAGTCAACATTCACATGCACATTCACACACTTGCATGTCTTTGGACTGTGGGAGGAAACCAGAGCACCTGGAGGAAACCCACCAGACAGTGCCGCCATATAGCATTATTAGCAATAACAATTTGTCACAAAGCAGCTTTACAGAAGCTACAGTAGATGTGGATTTAGATCCTTACTGTACTGTACAATTCAGAGGTGACATTGGGAATGAGGAAAAACTCATGAAAATGTCAAACAACTTCTAACTTCTAATAATGTACAACGCTATATCTGATTAGATTATAACTAATCTAATAGTGAAATTATTTATTCCAAATGAATACATTCTCATCAATACATTTTGTTAAGTTTTAAACAATTCAAGGAAGGAGTATTGCTTAATGTGTACACTTACCGGCCGGCCCCGATCCAGGAGAGAGAGAGAGAGAGATACACACACAGGTTATAGAAAAGTGCTCTCATTTGCATGAATATTTGTCTGAACACGAGCTACAATAACTATCACCGTATAAGGAATGAGAGAGCACAATGCGGGGACTGTTATATGGACGTAAACCCCTTCCAGGTGTCAGGGGTAGCTTAAAGCATTGGACTACGGTTCGGAAGATCCCAGGTTCAAACCCCATGACCACCAATTTGCCACTGTTGGTCCCTTGAGCAAGGCCCTTGACCCTCAACTGCTCAGATGTATAATGAGATAAAAATGTAAGTCGCTCTGGATAAGTGCGTCTGCCAAATTTCTAAATGTAAATGTACCTCCATGTGAAGGAATTAAGTTATTGAATATCCAGCTTGATTTGCTCATATGTTTTTCAAAGAACTGAATAAAATCAAACTCTACCCTCTCACCCAAACTGAGGATCCAACTCAGACTGCTAACATTCTGCATCATCCACAATGCTGCTGTGGCAAATGTGCAAAATTCTTGAGTAAGAAAGGTTCAGCTATTAATACATTATTAATACTTTGATGTTATTCTTTTAGAGAAACAACTGGCCTAGGCATAGAACGAGAGGGTTGTTCTTCTCCCGGGTCAGGTTCTGTTGTTGTTTTAGTTTCTTCTTAAAACTGAAATATAGCTCTGATTACAGTACAGAGGGGGTTTAAAGATTCCCAGATCTTTGTCTCTGGGACGGTCCACACAAACGATCCAATTGCAATTCTTCATACTCAAAGATTAGACTATTCTTACAAAAAGTAATGATGGAAAGAATAAAGGATTTTGAAAAGTAAAAAAAAAAACTTTAAAAATTTAATACTCAATGTAAAAACAATGGGTCTGTTTACTTGGTTATTGTTCCTGACATCCTCATGAGATCACATCATCTAACTGGTGAATGTTCATACAGTACTACATGGTTTGATCACATTAGCTTTACATAATTCAAGCTAGCAATTAGAAACCTGCTTAAATTACATATAGTGTAAGTAATGAAATCATGTCTTGATAAGAAACGTCATTTTCTTTTTACATAGAAAATACACCAATCATCCAGAACATCAACATCAATACCTTGGTGGAGGTTTGACTCCGTACTAACATCGCCACATCACTACATCAACAATAATTTTATGATTAAATGATTTTGACTAAAATCATTTTTCAAATTTATATACATTAGCTAAATGACCTTAGATTTGTTTTTGATCATGATAGATTAATTAATAATTTAATTAATAAATTATTTTATTAATTAAATAAAATAATTCCGACCTTCCGAACCGTGTCTAATAAATAAATAAATACAGATTTATATTTTGTTATTAATTAATTAATTAATAACAAAATATAAATCTGTATTTATTCAGCATATTTTTACATTTATTTTCCTGCTTTATTTTATTATTTTGATTTGTCTTTTTAAGTGAGTTATTGTTGGGAAATTATGATTCAAATAGTTAAATTGAATCTTTTATTTTACTGTGAGGGGCAAAAAGGTTGAAAATCAACTGCCAAAAAAAAATTGCATTTCATTGGCAGACTTTGTCTATTTCAATAAAATTCAATTAAATTTTATTTGTATGATGCTTTTGTTAAAAAGCAGCTTTACAGAATTAAAAATTTATGGAAATAAATTTAAACATGTACAGAAAAAAGTAAAGACTTTAGCTATCAGTTTGTATTTTAGGGATATATTCGTTTTCGTATTCGTAACTTGAAATCGAAGCTTAACGTGTCTAGAAATCTGCTTAATAGCACTGAATATGTTATAGAATAAGCTTGTGGTGCGATGCGTTTCCTTTATTCGAGATATCTTGAAATGTGCCAAGTACATCTTACTTTTATAAGTGTGGAATCTGGGACTTGGTATCACTTGCGAGAAATTTGAGTCAATTAATAAATAAAAAAAATAATAAATGAATAAATAGATAAAGGAAATAACCACCTGGTCTAGGAGCTGCATTTAAAAATAAAGACAGGAGAAAGTCTCGTATGTTCTAGCTGTAGCTGTAAGATTAATCTGATGTTGCCTTGAAGCGCAGCTTGACCCCCGAGTCCTTCTACAACAATCACTGGAGTGCTGTAAAGGGTGGAAGGAAACAAGACGTTGTTGAGCATGTAATCCCTCATACACACACACACACAACATATATAGCCTACAGCTAGTAGCAGCAGCTAATGTGGGCAGGCAGACAGGACACAGTGACACACTCACGGTGGTGGTTTTCCAGGAGAAAGTATCAGAGCCGCTGCCTGAGGGAATCAGCAAGTTCACGGATTCTCACAACAAGCCCTATTCAAAGCTTAGCTGTAAAGCGTTCCGGCATGTCGACGGGCCTTTACAGGAATTAATTTCCCACATCTCGGATAATCTTATTAAGTCTCGCATCGCTGCATCGTGATGGGATAAAAAAAAAAAAGTACATCTGGTTAAAAAAAGAAACTGCGCAGAAATGAAATATCATCTTCAACTTTATCTGCACTCGATCTGCTCATGTCTGAGAAAGCATTGCTCTCAGACAGCTTACCGCGAGCTGTCGTTTAAACAGGTAGAGATTGCGTTTCGGGTGAAGGCGAGACAGACACAGTGAGAGAGTGAGAGAGAGACATGCCGAGACTCACTCATCACTGCAGCGGCGGAGCTGACAGGAGATCGACACCGACACGGAGGATGCCAAGCCTCAGTCAGTCAAAGCAGC
>JAQMYG010000035.1:30358903-30370487 GCA_030014215.1 Clariallabes teugelsi | reverse complement strand
TCATCACTGCAGCGGCGGAGCTGACAGGAGATCGACACCGACACGGAGGATGCCAAGCCTCAGTCAGTCAAAGCAGCATCTTCTACAGCTCAGCTCTCATCACACGACACACACACACACACACACACACGCAAAAACAGTCATACTTCAAATTTTGTTCACATTTCAGTTTCTTCGTACCATAATGAAGTGCTGTAGAATTCTGGATTCTGATTGGCCAGAAGGTATTGATTCATTTTCCCCAACAGCAGCAGATCACAGGTTTATATGAAAGCGATCGTGCTAATACAGTATGCTATCGTTTCTGTAGTAAGAGATCGTTCCAAGTGACTCATATATGACGACCACTCCAGATTGACGGTGTAGTGAGCAAGTATAGGACCAGATGTGCAAGCAGTACTTGTTATGTATGCTGTAATATTATAATATATTAGATCCATCCATCCATTAACTGTAGGAAACTCTGTAGTCAGACTAGGGACCGTGAAGGCCAACGGTGATTACTAATGTATTTATTCCCATTTTATAAGTGTGGTAGGACCTCCAAGCAACACTCACATGCGCATTCACACACTACAGGCAATTTGGGAACCCCAATTAGCCTAATCTGTTTGTCTTTGCACTGTGGGAGAAAACCGGAGTACCCCGAGGAAACCCACCAAGCATGGAGAGAACATGTAAACTCCACACAGACAGACCCCGAGGCAGGAATCGAACCCAAACCCTGGTGGTGCAAGCTGACATCTTGACAATGCTCAAGATATCCAAACAACCAATATCTTAGCATTATATAAGGTTAATAAATTCAGTAATAATGAGACATTAACAAAGCTATAGTTGTTTTAGCTTTCTAGGACAGGAAATTGAAGTTGGAATCAAGTTGCCACCCCAACCAGGGTGTCCCCTTTCTTGTGCCCCGAGGCCGGGGATTGGTAACAAGGGGCTCAATGCAGGGTACACATACACTCACTCATAGACTACAGGCAAATCGGAAATGCCAATTATCCTAATCTGCATGTCTTTGGACTGTAAGATTAAACCGACAAAACATGGGAGGGCATGCAATCCCGAAGGCAGGATTCGTACCTTCGACCCTGGGAGTACGTACAGTAGGCTACTGTGCTAACCACTGCAAATCCTATGGAGTCAATGACAGCATGAAGTCTGGCGCAAGTCTGGCGGATACACATTACCAGATGCTGACTTTCATCCCTGATGATGTCCTGGCAGGTCTTTACTGGCACTTTCTTCACTTCCTGCTTGTTTTCATGCAATTTCTTTCTTTGTTTTTTTCTTTTTTCTTTTTAGGAAGTGAAATGCAGCTTGATTGGATTTAGCCTAGGTGACTGACCTTTAAAACAAGTCTGAGGTTGCTTTTGAAGCATAGCATCGTTGTTCATCTACACTGCGAAGCACGATCCAATAAGCTTTGAAGCATTTGGCAGGAGATGAGCAGACGGTGTCGCTCCATAACACTTCAGAATCATCCTGCTGCTTTTGTCAGCAGTCACATCAGCAATAAATACAAGACAAGTCCTTTTACTTGTAGCTGTGCTGCAAACTCTGATATAAGATGAAGTAGTATTCTTCAGATCATGAGCGGTTCCCTTCCTTCTCCATACTCATCTCTTGGATGGAGACATCTTTTTGACAAATCGTCTTTTTGACAAATCGCATTCGTAGGATGTCTTAAGCTTTCTGTTTTTGATCCTTAATGGTTTAAATCTTGATGTAAACCTGCTGTACTCTGGTTAAGTCTTATTTTGATTGCTGGATCAGATACAGTTACGTGCCAAATGCCTAAACGTAACTCCTGGAGCATGTTCTTGATCTTTCCAATCCTTGTGAAGGAATACTTTGTTGTTCACCCCAGTTGCTTTCTTTGGTCTTCCAGGTCTTACAAGTGTACTCTTTGTTTTTAAAGAATACGGCAAAAAGAATTTGGTTGCTTGTAATATTTTTCTTTCATCTTTCAAACTTTCTTCAAAAGCTTTAATACAAGAAATTATTGATGCTGGTGTGATTAATGATGCATGTTCTTTCTTGACACCATCTTAGCAAATACTAATGAAAATACCTTAACTATAGTGATGTTAAGGCCAAAGTGTGGAGAATTAAAGGATCTGACTATGATCCAAAAACATACAGGCTCATCATGGGAAGCACGCTGAAGGTCGTGTCATGGCTTGGGCTTGCATGGCTGCTTCTGGAGCCACCTCACTAATGTTTCCTGATGATGGCACTCATGATGGTAGATGAAGAATAAATTCAGACGTTTAGAGAAACATTCTGTCTGGCAGTTTACAGAGAAATATATCCAACCTAATTAGGAGAAACTTCATCATGCAGCAAGACAGCAACCCAAAATACACTGGCAACACAACAAAGGATTTCTTCAGGGAAATAAGCCGAAGGGTTTAGACTGGCCCAATCTATCTCTAGACCTAACTGGGCAGAAATGTACCTCAGTCTGAAGACAGAAACCCAAAAAACAAGCAATAACTGAAAGCAGATGTGCTACAAACCTGGAAAAGCATCATAAAAAAAGCCTGCTGATGAGTTGGGTTGCCGTCTTGATGCAGTTATTGCAAGCAAGTGACATTTACCCAAATAATGTTCAGTGTTAATTTATTTTAAGATTATTTTAAGTGTTCCTATACTTTTGCTCACCTCAAAATTGTGTGGTCTACCACCAAAGGTGCCATGTACCAAGTTTATCACAAAGCTAAATGCCTTGAAACACAGAGTTGGTCTTGCTGTTCCAGTACTTTTGAAGTAAACTCTTAAGTTCTGTTGTATAGCCTTCCGAGATATTACTGTAGAATTGTAAAGTCTGATACTATGTGACCATCTGCTGCTCATTAGTTAGAAAAAAACAAAGCATGCACAGAAAGCTGGCAGGTTCATATGTGTGATACACAGAGCTAGCGGTCTTGAGCGCAAGCCAATATGATGCACTGTCCTCGCGTCTCATCCCTCGTGTCCCAGGTGGATGAGTAAATGGGTTTGGCGGTTCTGGCACTGCTGGACTTCACACATCTTCACACCCACCTTCACTGCCAGAGTGCTGTATATCTATCTAGTCAGTTTTTCACTTGCAAATATAAAGTCAGGACTGTGATCATAAATAATGAGTCATTAGCTGTTACTAATTTTATTATAAAGGTAATATAAACATGTAGAACTAACCCTGATAAACAATATGATGTTTATGTTCTTAATTTAATTCCTTGTTGGACTTTATTGGACAAGTGAAACCTAGAATCATCAGAGAAAGATGTTTCGGTGCTCTGCTCGTACGTCGGAAGCTTCGTATAAGGCTAGGTTAAAAAGTTTACACATATTATAAGATACATGATTCTAATTTATTTTTGTCTATTCTAAAGTTTTTTTATTAGACATTTAATTCATCCAACTTGATAGCGATCATTATAAATGCAATCTAATGGTGATTCCTGAAAATCATCTCAAGCTAACTGCCATTAAAGGTCCCGTATTTTACTATGAATTTAATGGGACCACAGGTCTCAGTGCTCCCCCACAATGTGTCTCTGAAATACCCCTTAGATAATAATTTTTTTTCATTTCTAAAATTCAGTTTTAGTTCACCCCCCCCTCCCTCAAATGTATGATTTCAGTGTTTATGTAAATGAGCACCAAGTTGGGGGAGGGGGATCGTCTTATATGAAGTCATATTGGGGGAAATTCTGATTGGCTTGTTTACACTCTGGTAAATTAAAAAAATGAAAAAAGGACAAAAAGTATGAATGCGGAATGTTTTTTTTTTCCGTACATTTTTTTGTGTTCCTATACACCTAGTGAATACCCAACTGAATTCATAAAATAATAAATTCACATAATATGCACTTTTTAAAGTAATATTAAATGTAGCCAGTTAATGTTGGAAAGGTTACATGCTTCTTTAAATTTGATGGAGTTCATGCCTGCTATTGGACAAAAAAAATATCTGCCTTTGTATATACAGTACAGCGGAACCTCGAAGGCAAGTTCTTAAGGCAAAGTTGCGTATATCAAAAACGAAGTCTCCAACAGGAAATAATGTAAATGCAGATAATCTGTTCCAGACACAGAAAAATATTACCAATATTATCAAATTAGAATTTTTTTTTTTTACATTTAGAAAAGACATGTAAATAAAGTAAAATATGAAATAAATAGACATTAAACTTCAATTAACATTAATTTATGAAACTAAACTGAAAGCGGCTCCGTTTTCTTCTTGCTACCGGCCTGGATAACATTCTCAGGGCCCATGGTGTCTTCTCTAAATCTTGCACAAAATGCCAAAAAAAAAAGAAAAAGCACAAAAAACACACAAAAAAGTCACTTGGCTTTTCACTGATGCAAACAAGTTTTGATCATCTATACTGGAAGTACGCACGACCGGCTCGGCCGTTCGTATGCTAAAATGCTTTGCATGCCGAAGCAAATTTCTTCATGTGAAAATTTTCACGGCAGGGCGTTCGTGGGCCAAGGTACCACTGTGTTTGTGTAAGGAAATATTTTATTGAAGTAAAGCCAGAGTTCTGCAAATGCTGCAGTCTAGTGGAATCTCCATCTAGCGATAACTGCATCGTGTAGCATGCGAAGGTCACAGCAGAGAACAAATTTTTGATTAGATACTAAATTAGGCCAGTTGGATTCATGTATTGAAACAAAGAACTTTGCCTCTGTGGACCTCTTTTAATGGCCCAAACATTGGAAATGGCTTGGAGTGAGGTCAGGACTGTACGGCGGATATGGCAATAACTCAAAGCTGAGTTCCTGTAATGTGCAAATATGAGGTTATGCATTGTCCTGCAACAACACACCGCCTTTGGTGATCAAACCAGGCCATTTTTTCCCATGAAAGGAAAGGGCTAATAAAGGAGTTCCTACATGGCCTGCGTTTCACATGTGAAGCAGATTATGGATCTGGCATACTGGGGCAAATTTCTGCATTCATGGACTCCAAGCACTAGTGAAAGCTGGGATAAGTGTATTAGTGTAGCAGGGGATTGTACAGAGAAATAAATGGAGTTTTTCCCTTTCATAACTGTGTTCTGTTATTTTGCACAATCACAGTCTCACTGGAACACCCCTTGTAGTAACAAAGCCCTACTGGTTGTATTTTTTACCTTTGACTCAGAGAGAATAAGAAGTGAAGTTTCAGGGAAAATTCCTCTACTAATGGGTTAGTATTGCTTTTTTAAAGAGCGATTTGTCCTTAACCGGCGCTCCAAATGTTCCTGTACTGTCATAAATAGTGAATATATATCAGCCTGCGCTAGACCTCTGCATTTTCACTGGCTTTTAAACAAATGGCTAATTAATTCTGAAAGCAATGTTAGAAAGAGAAAAAGAGAAAGAAAGAATGCAATTTATCATATTTGGCTTAAGAAATTTAATAAAATGTTCCCCTTGTCCGAAACTAATTATCAGGCAAAGTCACAGCAAGTTTACAGAAAAGACATAGCACAAGGATAATGTTAAAAAGATTGGACACAGAGGTTAAAAAAAAAAAAAGACGGTACAATTCGGAGCTGTGATTAATAGTGAAATTAAGAGTACCACACAATGTGTCCCAATCTCACAGGATTGGGACTAAACAGCTGCGTGTCCATAAGAAAACACTTAGTCAGTGAGACTCATCAGAAAAAAAGGATTCAGTTTGCTAGAAAGCATAAGATTGGACTGATGGAAAAAGGTCATGTTGTCTGATTCCTGAGCGATGAGCGCGTCAGGGTGAGAAGGAAAGCGATTCTGCTTGTCAGGACGACTTACTGTACATAACCACTAATTAAGAGAGAGTTATTCTGATGATAGTCCTCAGTTGTTACAGTACGTGTGTTTTATTTGCATAGTGCGTTCAGATTAGATTAGACACCTGATATCTGTGTCCTATGAATATCAGGCTTTTTGAAATAATACACTGATAATAATACACACCGAGTTTTAATTTGAAAGCTGGACGCGGCGACTGTGCATCCATTTGTAATGTAAATTCACTCCAGAAGATTGTTCATTAGCAATTAAAATCATATGTTTATGACCAGTTTATTAATTAAGTCTAATTATTCCTATTCATTTAGAGAATTGTCTGTAGATCAACAGGCCCAGTTATGCAGATGAAGGGTCTTTTTACTCTGATAATAATACGAAATCTAAACATTGCAAAGATACGTAATGTGACTCCAAGGATTGTTCTTGTTTTTCTGCTTTCAATCCACAGACTCAATTTCTTTTTCTTAAAAAAATGATAAAATGACCTTAATTAATGTAAAATGTCTCGGTATGTGTAGCAGATGAGTGTCCGAATGTTTTCTTTAAAAGAACAAAAACATGCATTAAAAAGACTATATGTCCTGGGGAAAATCCTGGAGAACAAAGAGTGGAACTTGTGGAAGCATTAGCTCAAAGGAGGGAGTGAGAGAGAGATAAAGAGAGAGAGAAATGGGGGGAGTTATCAAGATCCCAAATGACCCAGATGAGGATGGGTTCCCTGAGTCTGGTTCCTCTCAAGGGAGTTTGTTTTCTTGCCACCATTGGCCTCAGCTTGGGAAACTCTAATCATTGTGATTCAAACATATTTTTTCATCTATGCTATCTTGCTAAAGTATTTGCTCGCCTGCCTCACATGCATATGAACTTGAGCAACATCCAATTCTTAATCCATAGGGTATATGTATATGATGTTGGCCCCGCCCCTTTTGCTGCTATCACTCTCCTGGGAAGGCTTTCCACAAGGCTTAGGAGTGTGTTTACAGTATGGGAACTTTTGACCATTCTTCCAGAAGCGCATTTGTAAGGTCAGACACTGATGTTGGATGAGAAGACCTTGCTCTCCATGTCATTATGGACCTTGCTTTGTGCACTGGTGCGCAGTCTTGTTGGAACAGGAAGGGGTCGTCCCCAAACTGTTTCCACAACGTGGATGAAATTGTCCAAAATGTTGAAGCATTCAGAGTTCCTTTCACTGTAAGTAAGGGGCTGAGACCAACTCCTGAAAAACAACTCCACGCCAGTTCAAACATGACAGCGCACCAGTGCACAAAGCAAGGTCCATAATGACATGGAGAGCAAGGTCTTCTCATCCAACATCAGTCATGAGCGAGTTTAGGAAGAACTCTCACTCAAACCGATAGAACACCTTTGATATGAATTAGAGCGGAGACGGCGAGCCAGGCCTTGACGTCCAACATCAGTGTCTGACCTCACAAATGCGCTTCTGGAAGAATGTTCAAAAATTCCCAAGAACACACTCCTAAACCTTGTGGAAACCCTTCACAGAAGAGTTTAAGCTGTTGTAGCTGCAAAGGGCGGAGCCAACACCATATTAAATCCTGTGGATTACGAATTGGATTGGATGTTCTTCAAGTTCATATGCATGTTTCATACAAATTTCCAGAATGTTCTTTTGATCCTGTAAAGCTGTTTCCCAACAATGACCATTGTTAAAAGCACTATACAAATAAAATTAAATTGAATAGATTCAACAGGAAGAGCATAGCATGGGAGAGTTAACACATTTTATATCTTAAAAAACAAACAAACGCTAACACATCCTCAATATTTAAAGCTATAAATGCTAATCGCTAATGACTAGCCTCACCCTTCTCAAGAGCTGAAGCTCACTAAGTTAGCCTTTTGCAGTTATCCACTAACTAGTAACTGATAACAGATAACCTATGCTTTATTAAGAGTTAAAGAAATCTAGGTTAGCTGTTTGCTGCTTATCAAAAACTAGCCCTTTTTAACTGTAACTCTTAAAAATGGCACCTAGAGAATGACAGAACTAGGAGAGCAACAAGCCAGGAGTGTCTCCTTATATGAGGTCATATTATAGCTGATATGTAATTGGCTTGAGCTCTGGCCAATACAATATAGCTCTGACCAACATTAAAAAAAAAAAATAGAAAAAGGTAAAATAATAATGTATTTGGCTTGTACACACACACACACACAGGAGACCCAATTGCATGCCTAAAAAGTGAATTTCTCATAACAGGACCCCTTTAATCAGACTCAACCCTGAAACCCCGTAAGCACTTCCTTTAACACAACTTTGATGAATCAGCTTGTAAATGACCAGTTCCTTTGTAAGCAGGAAATGAACTTTTCGCTCTGTAATAAGTTCTATTCTCTAACGCAGACCTTCCTGCAAAGTTACACTGCTTTCAGGAATGTGAACTCCCCAAACAACTGACGTTACTTTTTTATTTAATTGTGATGAACTCGCCGCAAACCTCTAATGTCATCAAACGCAGGCCGTTTAGCTCTTCAGAGCCGAGCACTAATGAACAACACTGACTGAATCTGCTGTAGATGAAAGACCTTGAACACGATCAAAAACACGGCCTTCGCTCACAGACAAAACCGGTTCTTACTATTTGTGGAATAAAACTTGAGGAGCTTTCATATACAATTTCTAAATATGTGACCTGTTTTAAAAAAGGTTAATTATATTACGGTAAAAAAAAAGAAATGCTTTGATGCTATTACAGTGAAGATGACTTTTGTAATTTTATTTTCATATTATTTTCTTGAACATGGAATCTGCAGAAAATGTGTTCAAGCAATTATTTGCCATATTTACAAAGTTTCTTGTTGAAAGTAACAGAGTTTGTAAGTATTGAATTATCAAATATTAAAAATGTGTCTGGCTAGCATCCATGGTATTGGAACACTGGCATCAAAGACTTTCTAATGATACACTTAAGTTAAGTTAAGTTATAAGTTAAGCCTTTATTTGTCACATATACATTACAGCACAGTGAAGTTCCTTCTTTGCATATCCCAGCGTAACTGGGGTCAGAGAGCAGGGTCAGCCATGATACAGCACCCCTGGAGCAGATAGGGTTAAGGGCCTTGCTCAAGGGCCCAACAGTGGCAACTTGGTGGAGCTGGGGATCGAAGAGCCGATCTTCTGATTGGTAACTCAGTGCCTTAGCCCTCTGAGCCACCACTGCCCCTAAAATGTACTCACTCATCGTCTATGCCGCTTTATCCTGTATTCAGGGTCGCGGTGGCTGGAGTCTATCCCAGCATGAGGCAGGGTACACCCTGGACAGTGTGCCAATCCATCACAAGGCACACACACATACACACACACACTCACACAATACAGGCAATTTGGGAACGCCAATTAGCCTAATCTGCATGTCTTTGGACTGTGGGAGGAAACCGGAGTACCTGGAGGAAACCCACCAAGCACTGGAAGAACATGCAATCTCCATGCAAACAGAGACGGGAATCGAACCTGGCTGGGAATCGAACCCGGACTCTGGAGGTGCAAGGCGACAGTGCTAACCACTACACCACACTTAAAGTGTAGTAAAATGTCAAAAGGCAAAGCTATTTGAGCCACCAAAACCCATATACACACACACACACACATCTCACATACATCCAGATACACACACCACTATCATCATCTCCACCACCCAATCATCATCCACCATATCATCACTCTAAATTGAAGGCAGAGAATGAAATCGCATGCGCGTGGCTCTGCGGTGGTTGACCTGCGGTTGCTGAGCAGGAAAGCTTCTTCCAAACAAAAAGAGCTTCAGATTTTTTTTCTCTTTTGTTTCTTAAAAAGGGAGAGAGAGAGAGGGAAAAAAACAGCAGGAGATGAAGAACGCCTTGAAGAAGCACCTTGGACGTGATGTATGAGAGCAAATTCATATCTGACAAATTCAACCCTGTTCCACCGAACGTGAAATCCAAACTTAGATTAAAAAGTCGACAGATCGCGTTTCAGCACTTCAACAGTGGGTACTTTTTCAAACTCGACCGCAGATGTCCGCTGTGAGGGCGATTCTGAATATTTCTCCTCTCTACTCCCAAACACATGTCTAAGATTTTAAAACAAAAATCTAATAAACCTTGTCAATATGATTCAGGACTAATCATGTAGAATGATCCCGCAGGATACAATAAAAACTTACTATAACTGATTGGTCAGAAATTTCTATTATTGTGCCTCATCTGTTACGAGGCCCAAGTAAAAGTTGGACTTTTGGACTCATTGTACAGAATAACAGAAAACAGTTATGAGAGTAAAAACTAACATTTATTTCCCTACATATTCCCCTGCTACACTATGCCATGATCGGACTTCCTGCTTCACTTCTGAAACTCCAGCCTCCCAGGAACTCCTTTGATGGCCCAAACATGTGGAAATGGCTTGGAGTAAGGTCAGGACTGTATGGGGGATGGGGCAATACCTCCCAGCCGAGTCCATGTAATTTTGCAAGTGGTGTTGATAAACGACTGAATGGTTTTCTGCTAGTTGACAACAAGTTATCTGTCGATTTTCAAAGATCAGGCGTTCCACTTGCTGAATGTTCATGAGAACGACTGCAGTGGGCTTGGAACCACCACAGCTGGGATCGCCATTCGTTCAAATGTCCTACTGCAGCTAAGAGTCTCAAAACCGTCTCAAAAAAGTCTTTTGTAAATGTCAATCACTTTTGCGCCTTCATACACCTGAATACATATACACTGAATATTCATCAAGTCCCAGATTGAATTGAACACCCCTTGTATGTCATCATTTCAATGGTAAGTGACTTAAATGCGTAGGAAATATAATACACATCATGTCATGCTGTTATAGGAAAATAATCTCCAACATCCTGGTGTGATGAAGCAGGGTTATTATAATGAAGTTATATTATTTTCATATAACAGCATTCTGGACTTGTTTATTTTCATAATCTTGCGCCACACCAATTTCCTATGATGCGTGGTAGGTTTTATCTGTTTATGGTTACAGATGTGTAATGTGGAGACAAGAATTAATTTTAATTTATAAAAAACAGCACGATTTCATGTTGTCAAGAAACCACATGTAAACTCCACAAGTCTTAGAAGTTACCATAAGTGCTGACACTGGAGACTCCTTCAAACAATGTTAAGGGGATAGAGTTTGGGCTCCTTCATGTCTGTTTTAAATCAAACTTGAGGTGCATATGAGTACATTACCATTAGTCTTGGTCATTATAAATGTTCCTTTCTAGGCACACTGACCATGAAGTTTGCACAAGTACAATGTACTGTAAGTAACTGGGACATAACCTTTGTTTAGCACAAAAATGCATTTCAAAGTTCAGCTGAGACTCGTATAAAGCTTCTGTCTGGCTAGTTCTAGTGAAAGGAAAAAAGTTTAATAGCATTAAACATCGATAAATTAAAGATATCAATTCGATTTGCAGTCAATGGGACTGCACAAGCGTCATGAGACCAAGCAGGAAATCATTTTTGCCTAGGTCACGGGTTGTCAAATTTTGCCCAAATTACAGTGGAACCTTGGATTACGAGCATAATTCGTTCCCGAAGCAGGCTCGTATTCCAAAACACTCGTAAACCAAAGCAACTTTCCCCATAAGTAATAATGGAAATTCAAATTATTCGTTCCACAGCCCAAAAAAATAAATACATAAAAATAATTTATACTATATAAAGTAAATTAAGTATAAAGTATACTTATTTGACACCGTGCAGGTTGTGTGTGAGTGAAGCATCCCCTCTCTGCTTCACACACACACACACACACACACACACACACACACACACACAC
>JAQMYG010000035.1:30341705-30356608 GCA_030014215.1 Clariallabes teugelsi | reverse complement strand
TTATTATTATTATTATTATTATTATACCTATAACACACAGATCTCAGTTTGATGAGCAGGGAACATTTATAGCGTAGGCGACTGGATGTTTTGTTGTACAGGAATAAATTCGATTTTTCAATCAACACTGTTAGTTATCTCAAAATTTATAATCTTCCTTTAAAGTCTATGTCAAACTTCCTGTCTGGAAGTGATATACAGTACTGCGCTAAAGTACAAAGTCCATCATTTCTTTATATATTTTTTTTCCAAAGCTCCAGACTTTCTTGTATTTTTAATATAGTCTAGAGGACTAGTGATTAGTTTACTGCTGATGCTGGATGCTGAGTGGTTGGAACAGACGAGAGGGGAAATGAGGTCGCTGATGAAGTTGTTACATAAACAATCCATTTTTAAATAGGACCTTTAGGCACTTAAAACGCAGTACACTTACACAGTAAAACGTTTGTTTCCATTTTTTTTCAATTAATCTGCAATCATTTCATTGAGGCAGCGTCAAGACTTTTGCACAGTACTGTATTTTTATATACTGCGCTGTACCGATAACACAAGCCGCTATCTATGTTGATGTACTGTATGATGTACAAGTCGCTATCTATTATTGAATTACAAGATTTAATTGATGAGTCACGATACATGTGCTTCATGTCCCCATCTTTTTGATTTCTCACGAAATAATTCCATACTGTATGCTGATGCATTTCCTTCTGAAAGTGCATCAACGCTGGCGGAGACCCGAGCATTCAGAGACATCACACTTCCATTCCTAAGAAATCATGCAGCAGCTAAACGAGCCAAGAGAGATGATTAGCGTATCGATAGAGAAGCTTTAACGTTGTATAAAAGCAGAATTGCGTTCTAGATCAGTCTGTTGAAGCGACATACAAAGCTTGTGCAAATTCCACCCTGTTTTACTTACAAATAAATGCCTTGTTTTTTTTGGAAATGTTCAGAAAATGTTCATAAAAAATTATGCAATAAGAAGCACAGACAAAAACAGACTGACTAACAAGCTAATGTGTTTCTGCTGTAGAGCGAGACACTTAATTGGATGATTTAATTGGACAATGTCAAAGTTCAGCCCGGATATATATCGCAAGTTTGTCATTTTCCCAGAATAGATGGACTTCTACATCTGACGATAATATGAATGAGAACAGAAATGAAAATATGTCCTTATTTATTTTTTTACATATTATATTAATGTCTGAAACATCAATGAAAAGTACAAAAAGTTCTATAAAACCGAACACTGTTGAACTAAACACATGGTTTGAGTCTCGGGAACGGAGGAACGTTGCGAATTCATGAGCCAATGCTTTTTGTTTCCTTCCATCGTCATAAAATTTTTTATAAAATTGATTGAGAAAATCCCAATTGTTGCCTAGCATTGTGAGTGGAATTGCTAAAATTGTTTATAATGTTATAATGTTAAATGTTCTTTACAAAGATAAAAAAAAAAAAACAGTATGGCTGCATGTTTTTGCAGTTACTTTAGCATTTAGCAGATGTTATCTCGAGGAACTTAACTATAGAGAGCACCGAAGAATCCATCGAGTATAAATCCATCATGCTGGTAGAAATGAATCAGGATTTAAAGGTGCTTTTACATTTGTTGCTCCATTTGTCAATTTTCAATTAGAGAATTCAATCTTAATTGTCACTTTTGGTTCTTTTGTAATTCAGTACAAAACAATGACACTCGCACATGTGAAATACAGAAACACACGACTGAGGTGTGTGTAGAGCAGGAAATGTCCTCATCAAATTCATTGGCCCGAAATACAGAAACTCAAACAAATGTGACTTAAACTATTTTTTTACCAAGTGCACATAAGATTCACACAAAAGCTTGATAACACACAGAACACTGAGTTGGCACTAAATAAATGAGCAGATGATTTAACACATTTTACACTCATTTATTCCCTAATTTTCTTTTTGATTCGGTAAAGCTGCTTTTGCGACAGTCACTGTTGTTAAAGGTGCTATATAAAGAAATTAATCTGAATTAAAGCACAACAGCTCAGCACTTTGGCTCAGCTCAGTTTTCAATGAAACGTTGCATCCCAAAACACAAGGTGGGTTTGATTAATCTGTGCATCATTCATTCTTTTGTTTTCTCTTAAAAAAACAAAAATTACAACAACAACAACAAAAAAAAAAAAAAAAGGAAAACCACTTGTCTTTTTCAATATTCATTTTCCAAGCTAAATATCTTTTTGTTTGTTTTTCACATCTGTTCTTTTTAAATTTTGTGCTCTAATCAAAAGTACAGTTTCTCAGAGGGTTACAGGTTCGGCTTCATTAAACGGCATGAAAATTGCTATGTGATTCAAGTGGGAAAAAAATATAAATAAATAAAAAAGTACATAAAATAAAACACTATCCAACATAACACGTGAGGTTCAAGGCCGTGTGACTTGCATCTAATAAAAATGCATGTCTTCTTTTTTTTATTTTCACAAAAAATTAGAAGAATGAAAAATGAGCATTTTTTAAATTTTTTTTGGAAGCAAATATTTAAAAAAAAAAACAAGAGGTTTTCTTGTGAATAAGCAATATCAGCATAACAGTATGGCCTTGAATGTGATATTGCTTTTTTTCAACAGTTTTGCAAACACTATCTATCAACAGATTATGATTCGTTTGTTTATTTTGACAGAGGTGAAAGTAGTTTTACATTCTTTCGGGTACTACAGTATGTAGCCAAAATATGAGGAGAATAAACCATGGAGGTGGCGGACAGTCCTGAGAAACTTACAAAAGTTTATTTGCATTTCCACTTATTTCAGTAACTTCTAGCATTCTTGGTTGAATCCCAAATAGCATAAAATAGAAAGTTTGTGCGCTAGCTATGTAAGGTGTAATCCTAAGTAGTGCCCTTGGCAAGGGGTTAGAGAGAGATTTGGGATTCAGCCTTGTGTTAGATAGTATAAGATAGTTAGCTTTGTAGCTCACATTAGCTGTGAAAAGAAGAACATTGACGATTCAGATGCAATTCGAACATCGTAGAAGACATTAATAAGAAGACAAGTGTTGTTTAGGATGACATATTGTGCCAGATGTGTTTTCTTGCCAAAACTGCTTCTGTAACTGGTTTTGAATGTGGTTTTTAGCAGGCAGCTGCTCTCTCCTCCTTCCAGTTCGGTACAGTACTGCAGACCGTACAGACCTACTTTTGCCCATGCAGTTACCAACAGTTAGTGTAATTAACAACTATTAGGACACCTGCGAGGTGGAGTGATACATATAGTTAAATGTCCCAGTGCTGTTATGCTCTATATCAGCACTCATGGAATGCCTTCCATCCAGTCAGATAAATCGGTCAGAACTAAGTGTTGTACAATGAAAAAATGAATGAATGAGTGATACATGTCTGGAGGTGGTTGGTTTTGGACACAAATATTAAACTAACAAGTAACAAGCAAGTTTCTCTGGGGTTTTTTAAAATGTTTTTTTTTTAACTAATAAAACAAAGCGATGGGATTTAAACAATATTATATTCTTCATTCAGCATGTTGTTTTCAGTCGTGTGTGTTGGTCAGAGTTGTGTGTACAGGTTTGGGTGGACCGCTGGAGATTGTCTCATTTCAAATTGGGCTGCAGAATTGGTCAATTTGAGATTAGCTGCTGTAGAAGATCATCATAAATTAAATGAGACGTAGGTAGCAGTGGCATGTTAGCAAAAATATGCTGTTGTTGAGACGAGGCTGTGCTGGTTCTGTTTTGAATGTGTTTGGTAATTAAAATTAAGCCTATTAAGTTAACAGTGGCCAAAAAGACATCCCAAAGTGGAAATAAACCTCGGCTGGATGTTTATGGATGCATTCAGGCTGGGAAGTCATGTGGTTGCGGCACAAAAGCAGAATTAAGAAATGAAGATGCTTTTAGTGTTGGGGATTCTAACACTCTCCATTCCTTAGGAAAAAGAGAAAAAATAATAAGAAAAAAAATGTTTGCCAGCATTAACGCCGTTGTGTTTGCCACATCCCTTCACGAACAACAGTATTCCCTAAGACCAAGAGCTTGAACTCGTACAAGTAATTAGCACGCCCAAAACTGTCTGCAGTAATTCCCCTTAATCAGAGCGTATTCGGTGATAAATTAGCCATCGTCGTTCTCAGCGGTGCGGCCCAGCGGGCACAAAAGCGAGAATCTGCATACACCCGCAGCTTCAGAGCCACTTCGTCTCATTCTTCTCACTCACCACACAGACACACCATGATTCCTAGTCTCCCGAAGGCTGCGTCTCTGATCAACCTCTAATTCTGAACAATTAGTGAATTAGCGTGACTGATTAGCTCATACAGGAGATTTGATTTTTGGAATTCTGGGACATGAACAGTTCGAACATGTAATACATTAATGTAAGTTGGAAGAGCATATAAAAATTTGAACAAACAACAACAAGATACAAAGGAAACATGATATTCAGTTATGGTGGTGAATAGAAATGAATTAATTTGTAAATTGTTTATAGAAGCATTTGCGCCAGAAATGTAATTTATGGAAATCCAGTGAGCTTGGGAAAAACTTTCGCATCCTACGTTTTGTTTCTGAATTAAATTATCTGTAAGGATACAAGAGACATGATTGACGCCCCCACCCCAACCTCCAAATGGCCAGGGTTAACATTATTATTGTTATTGTTATTATTATTAGGCTCTATACTCGGGTACAGTTGCATATTTTTGCACAGGGATAAATCCCTGATTCTTCAGAAGTTTTGAGAAACATTATTTCAAAGCACTTTAGTGAACACGATCCAAGCTGATTACTCCGGTTACTATAGGAAAAACAAGCTTTTTTTTCACTATAAAACCACATTAGAACTTATTTTCTGGGGTAACAGGGAAATTGTGATGTCAAAATGAGGCTGGAGATTCCCTCTTACTTAATACGTCACAGAATCCTCATTTAAGTATTCTAAAAAATAGGATTTCAACAGATTTTTCTAAGCTCTCCTCAAAAACAGGCTCACCCTGGCCATATCTCAGCAAGCGGACACGACACAGTAATGAACCTGGTATCAAAATGGAGCTTAATGAACCTTAATGATACTCATAACTCAAATAAGTCAAAATACCACTTAGTACCTGAATTGATGTGATAGGATTTGTAAATCTGGCAGAATTTTTTTCTTCCTTTTTTTAATTTGCGCATGAAAACACAACAAAAGATCGATGCTGTAACTAATGACTACAGTAGCTAGCAATCGGCCATTTACAGTATGTTAACAACATAAAAGGAGACTAACAGGGTAAATCAGAAAGAGACATTACACTTTACGCATTAAACTGAAATTCTGTAGTGTTTATTTATAACATGCGGATTTCTTTCCTTTTCAATTCTCAGCACTGTACTGAAAAGTTGCCTGAATTGGAAGCATATTTTAATCAAAAACATATATTTTACCAAAAACAGGTTACAGGTTTTAGCCTTTTAGAATGTCACCCTTTCTATACGGTGCATAAACTGTTTATAAACTGGACACTAATTCTTATTCATTTATATACAAACTCCTGAAGAGTTAATTATCAAAAGCACCATCATAAGTCATGCTCAAGACTCTAGCTACAGTATGACAGGCCATAGATTTGAACCGTCAACCTTACAATCAGCAACCTTAAACACCGAACTACTGTATCATTTCCTCTAGATCTTACACAACAAATGTCTTTTTCTGTTTTTCTTTTCAGAAAGAATTTTACCTTCAGGACTCATGAATCATTACTTTTGCAATTAAACTTCCTTTTTGTGAAGAACTACAGAAATGTTTTAATTAAGAATGTTGGATTGTTTTTTCTCTAAGGTGCCCAAATTTCAAGCAAGCTTACTAAAAAATATAAAAAACATACCTCATGTGTTGTTTTCCTGAACCACCTAAAGAACTTGAGCCTAATTAAAAGTTAACTCCCATAAAATCAAACATATCGGCTTTCCTCTAAATATCCACAGTACACGCCTTGGACCTGAATCTTTATTTAGAATAATCACATGTGCTTCTTTATAGATTTTCTCCAGCCATCCTTTACAGTACTGTTCCATCTTTTTTTTTTTTTTTTTTTTTCCATAGATGATAAATTACGCATCATTAATTTGAACACGCCATCCACCCGGCCCATGCGATTCATCACAGGTATTTCTTACCCACGGAGAAATCATCCCAGTTAACCTGTAAGACCCCGGTCCTCGGCACTGATAGATGAAATGTGTAATAAACGATCCATTGGGAATGGTAATGAGATGAAAATGGATTCAGTGGTGTGACCCCTAGAGAAAGGGGCTGGAAATTTCCATGGATTTCACCTCACTGTCTTTGACAGGACTGGATACTCGCATGTTTTCAATTTGGGTTGGATTTCAAGTTCGGTGTGAGACCCGTGCTCGGGATTAGTCATTAGTTGGCAGGTGATGACTTTATGACCTGATCAGAGAAAAACATAAATGGACAGGGATGTCTTTTGCTGAAATCTTTTCCATCTTTTTTATGCATCAGTACTTTTTTTCTTTCAAGACAAGGTACAAGTGCATGTTTTGTATTGCTAGTAGATCTAATCAAGTCGAATCAAGTGGCTTTTTATTGTCATTATAACATACAGTACATACAGCTGGTGTTGCTAACATTCTTGGGACCCATGGTGCTACAGTATGTCTTCACTAAATCTTGCACAAAATGCAAAAAAAAAAAAAATCACAAAAAAATGCGTTTTGCACAGCTTTCCACCGACACAAACAAGTTTTGATCTGCTACCGGAAGTTGCTCGGGATGCCGGAAATGCTTTGTATGCCAAGGGAAATTATTTTCGTTATGGCGAAAAAATTCGCAATGCCACAACGTTCTAATGCCGTGGTGCCACTGAAACTTATGTAACAAACGTAACAAACAAGTGTGTTAGCTAGCTACAATAGTTTCATTTTAACTTGTTTTATTTTAAACAAGTTTAAATTTTTAAGATGCTTTCTCACAAGTCACAGTGTTGTAGTTTTTCCTCTGGATATTTCCAGAATTTGCCTTCATTGCAATTTCTCATCAGCTCTTATTAAAGTAATTACCTACAACATGTCACATTGCGTGCAAGATCACCACTACTGATATCAAAGCATCCTTATTTATTAGTATTACTCACCTCCAGTATTTAGTCTTTCCCATTTCAGGCCTTCAGGAAGCTTAAGCTACCATGTGGTCATGTTTTATTTCAAGGATCTTATTCGGAAATCCAAACCTCCAGGTGAAGCTCTGATGATGCTCAGCTAATCTTGACTCGTCTTACAGACACCGAGCTCGATTCCTGTATTTATTTATATATTTATTTCGTCCGTGGCCGAAATGAGAGCAGGAGTATTAAAGTTCAGAGTTTTCGGCGCTGTGATCGTAATCCCTCCTCTGCACAGGCTTTAAAGCTACTTCTCAATCCCAGTCTGACGAAACCCGGTGCACATTTTGTGTTAGCCGTGTTCTAGCATACGCTAATCTTTTTAAAGCTAACTTTTCAGTTGAACCACATGCCTTAAATCCAAACGTGTGATGTTCCGTGGCGGATTTAGATAGAAGGGATAAAATCCCTGGCTAAAGCTTCATGATGGTCTGTTTTTGTTCCATTATATATATCTTCTCTAGTTCCTGAATTCTGATTGGATTCAGTGACGTATACATTAAAGTGTAGGTTACGTTGCTGGGGAAGGTCTCCACATACAGTAAGTGCGTGTATAAAGACCTTGCCTAAAAAAACTGGTATAACCACATCATGACCATGTTAAGAGTTCAGCTAACCTTCCTAGAAAACCTCAACGTGACCGGTGAGGGTTTATCTTCTCCCCCCATAGTGGGAGTGCATGTGGGACATGGAGATTTTCTCGACTCTTTGCAAATAAGGCTTGATGCTGTAAAAACCAAACATTTGGCTCAAATGGTTCCTTGGCCCAGTCCTGAGTGTTCTCACTCATTTTCTCATTGTCTATATCGCTTTATCCTGTATATAGGGTGGCGGGACACTCTGTGAAGACAAACCAAACACATGGAGAACATGCAAACACCATGTACACAGACCTAAGGCGGGAAGTGAACCCATGCTACTTTGTGCTTAAATCTTTACATCATATACAGTACAACTTCAAAATGTGTATAGAGACATTATAAAGAAAAATTAAGCTTGGCAGAAAGTAGCAGAGATCGTTGGTGCCTTGTGTGAGTGGACACAGCTAGTACAACTAGCTCACCTTGCTATCGTAAAAATGAAAAAAACGTGGCTAAGCAGGAAGGCGTTAAACACAGCAACAATATTTAGTGATTAGTACTTTATTTCATAAAGTCGCTGGGCAGCTTTGGTTAGCTGCAGAAGTTAGATCAAACTATTACTGATTTTATTGGAACATAATTTTTTTTTTTTTTTTTAAAGGCAGACAGGCCACGCCCACAAGTATAAGCATGACTCAAGGAAAATGTCATGAAAGCTCTTACATCATGCTAAAACATAGTTTACATCAGATGCTTATTTCTTCAAAGCTTTCACAATACACAGAATAAATAGAGGAAATACTGAACTCGGATTGGCTGGCATATATAACGATATGTTAATCTTTCTCTCTAGTTCATACAGTACGTTTCATAATAGAATAGTCATAAAAAATGCCACGAAAATACTCATTTCTGATTGGCTGACAGTTGCCAAACATTTTAATTATTATAATTTAATGAGATAATTATCATCTGCCACATTCTAATCTTTACTAATTGTACTTTAGCTAATATGAATAGAGCATCCATTTAGTTTGTGAATCAACATTGGATTATCCTACATGCTACATGTTGCTACTGTAGTTAGTCTATCACAAATTAAGCATCATCACATAAGAGGAAGTTCTGTTATACTAAATATCAGCATGGCTGTGATGTGGTAGTAGGTGCGATAGATTTTATACAACAGTTCTACAAACACTCCACACCTTTATCAACAGATTATGATTTGTTTCTTTACTTGACCAATTATTTTGCACATACTGGCGGAACTAAATAACTGCGACTAGTGGAGCTGGCGACCGACAGTTAGCGTAATCATTAGGGGTGAAAATAGTGGTGGTGGACAGTCCTTAGAAACTTATGAAATGTACTTTATATTTCCACTTAACTATATAATCTAACTTCACAACATCTGGGATTGAATCCCAACCAGTGCAAAATGGTAACCTAAAACGCCCCAGTGCTGTTACGCTTTATATCAGCACTTGTGTTATGCCTCTTGTCCAATCAGATTACTCAGTCAAAACTAACAGTCGTACAGTATAATGCAGAATATAGTCGGCTCTGACTGGACGCATCATAAAGCATTATCCTGTCAAAAATCATATGTTGATACGAATCATACACAAAAACTAGTACATGACACTGATATGTTTTGACTTTTTTTTTTTTTTTATACGCTTGTGACACGTGTATGTTTTGGCATAATTGTCAAAACGAGGTATTTTCTTTTTATTTTATTCAGCCTTCTACGGAATTAAATGGCACAGAATGTTCAGAAGAATGCATTTCTGTTTACACCGAGCTGGCCCTTTGGTTGTAAAGTCACTCGTGGGATTTTACCTTTATTTGACCTCAACTGTGTGAAATTCAAAAGCTCGGAGAAGATGCATCAACATCCATCTTCAGTGTGTTTTTTTTTTTTTTTCCCCCCGACAATCATTAAGGAAATGGAACAGCCAAGGACTTTCAAATGGAACAGAATGTTGGGTTTCAGGGTGTTTGTGTTACTCTTTTTGTTTGCTGCTTTCTTGAGACCTACATGAAAAAGGATTTGTTCATCTACAAAAAAAGGTGTTGTTTGTTGTGAATGTTGAACGTGTGTGTCTATGAGTGTGTTCCTCCATTATTTGTCATCAGCTATGCTGAGTGCTGTAAAAGTGAACAGCGGCCCTTTTCTCGAGACACCAACTAACTGTAGCTGGAAGGAAACGGAGAAGAAAAAGAATGAAGGAGAAAACTGGAAAATTGTTCTTTTTTTTTTTTTTTTCTAAACAAAACTGTTATATAAAATTGTGCCTGAAAAAACTGAGAAATGGTATCTATTATTCTGGAAACATACTGTTAAACAAGCAGCTTTTATTACACGCCGGGCACTGAGGGTCATTCTTATAGCAAACTGTCATTTCCTATATCTATCATTTAATATAATAATGTTTATTATCGCAGACGGATGTTGTTACTATACTCTGTACAGCTGAATATATTTAAGTCAAACGGAAAAGAGACCACATGTGTTTGACTTGGATTTGTCATGAACACTTGTGTATCTTTTTTTTTTTTTTTTTCCCACAAAGCCCGAGGTGCCCTTCATTGCGTACAAGTGTACAAATGTAAATATCCAAACGTACCAGTCTGTATCCTGAGGTTAAAACAGAGGGAAAGATGTGTACTATTTATGAAGACAAAAATTATTTTGTTAAATAGACTGAAAAAAAGTGGTATCCAGAAAAACTAATTGTGTGTGGTGATTCATTCCTTTTGTTTTGGTTTTGAAACAGATCACTAATTATGTGACACACACACACACACACAAACCTATATTCACATACAGTACATACACACATATGAACAAACACGGACACAGACACACCTACACGCATGCATAGATACATACATGCCGTCATTGTTGTGTCCCAATTACTGGGGTGCCATGATTTTTTGCTCCTCATCTCATTCAGCACTGTGACCACCCCAATGAAAGGAATGTGAGGGGACTGGAGGCATATCTTCAATTAAGGCCTGTGTTTCTCTACTACCAGTTAAGGGTCGGTGAGAGGATGGATTCGAGAAGTTTGGGAAAGATCAAAGAGATCAGGGGTAGAAAGGTGCTCCAGGTGTGTTCTTCGTCGCTGGGCAGCTTGCCGAAGATGGGTCGCTGCTAGAGTGTGGCCACTGTCGGCACTTCCACCCTTAGTTACAGCCAGCTCTCGAGATTCAGCCATCATTAAGATGCCAGCCTCTGCCTTGACTTTTATGCCTCCAGTTCTGGCATCCTCAGACTGCGATAGCCACATCAGATCCTTCTCTTCAAATTGCGGATTTGCCAACACCGCTGCCACAGATTGGCTTCTATACCTCACTTCCAGCCTTCCCCAGCCGCTCCCGGACTGCAATTGGCTCCTTTGACCTTCACCACAGACTTGCCACCTGCGATTGCTGCCTTCCTTTCATGCCCACATTATCCCACCTGCTGCAGACACAGCTCACCAGCCTCTTACGGTCATGCCCACTGGACACTGCTTCTGACCAACACTGACACACTTTAAACTTTCTTCATCTTATTTCTGTTTCCCCTCTTCCTAAGTCCCTGTCTCACCTTGAATTTTCCCTTTATTACTTAATAAAATTACTATTTTTGATAAAGACCTCGACTCGTGTTTGTGTGAGTGTGGTGTTCCCAGAGGCAAGCTCTTACAACTTTCCCATGCTTGGTGTGTCTCCTCCTACAGTCCAAAGACATGCAATGGAGATTAACTGGAATTTTGAATTGCCCCATAGTATATGAATAGCTGTGTGAGTGTAGTGGCCTTGCAATGGGTTGGGACCACGAGTTTCCCCCGTGCCCCTACACAGGATATACACGGTATAGATGATGGGTGGATGCTGATCTCCGGCTTAACCAGGCCACTCATAGTACGAACTCCGACTCGATGGGGTGTTTTCTTTAGCTGTACCTAGTCACCTGCGATTATACCACAAGACCAGTTCTGAGTGTGGATGCCAGTATTCAGACCAGTGCACTAAGCTCAAGAACCTAATCCTGGCTCTCAAAGCTTTTACAGTTGAAAAGCAAAAAAATTGCCCAATAAATAAGGTGCTCACACAAGCAAAACAAATGAACTGTTAACCGAGCTTAATAACTTTCCCAAGCAGAGAGCCGCGGAGCACAGGGCTGGAACATCGAGAACAGTATTAAAGCAATTTCACAAGCACAAGGACTGGCATGTTGACGGAGTGAGCTGAAGTCGCCTGCTTTTGCAAAGTTGTAGAACGAGGTGTTAAAAGCGCAGCTGTTCCTCCCTCTCCCTCGTTCTCTCTCTCCATCATCCAACGGACTCGCGTCCTATTAATCAGACCCCTGAAACCTGGTGTGCAACACTAATTGCCTCCTCCACCTCCCTGCAAGGCGAGGGCCAAGAAATCGAACACAGCTCCCTGCAATCAATAGCAATTAGGAGCATCCTTGAGTAATCCCATTGAAAGCTCCGATTTGGGAGATGGCCAAAAACGACCTCTAAGACTTAGAGCCAGAAATCATCTTGGTTTTTTTTGTTTTGTTTTTTTTTCCTTTACTCCCCACAAACAATCCTTAAATCTTCAGCAAAGCAAACTTATTTGTTTCTTTAGAGAGAAAGTGCCGACTCGGTGAGTAGAGAATTAATTACTTGAGTCTATCCCAGTTTAGCTCACTTGGGCTTGTTTCCCTAAATCAATCCACATAGCGATGCATTTTAGAGCAAGCTCATCCACCGAATGACTTATGGCACAAAGAGAGAATTATTTTTTTTGTTGTTGTTAAAGAAATTAGTCAAGAAAAAAAAAAAGAAAGAAAAAAAGAAAGCACCAAGCCACGGTAAAGGTTAAGTAATTACGTCGTACATGGCCAAGGTCTTTTCATGGTTTTCATACAAGCTGTACACGAAACACGATGTTCAAAGTGGGTCACGCAGCTCCAAACAATAGCTGAAGCAAACAATAGCTCGCTTCTATTTTCTCTGCTTTCAGAGAGTATAATTCATCCCACAAAAAGAACAGACACAATAGATCCCCAGAGCTGCTCAGCAATGTTTACCGCCGCATTCTGCAGAGCAAATCAAATTTCAACCACAAGGATATTTGTTTTTTTCTTCCCCACAGTGCTCGATAAGAATAAGGATGAGATTATATACTATTACACCACATAGTTGCTCTCATTGATCAGAAGACTTCCATTCACTTTCGCACTCGTTCCAATAATCGTCACAACTCGCACGGGAACGTTTACGACTTCACTGTGGTGAAGGAGATTTATTTAACATTTAAAGAAGGAGTCTCCAGTGTCAAAGCTTTGAATTATAACCTGAAAGTATGTTTTTAGATATTTTGTTTCTTTGGTCTTATTAACTTTAAGAGAGAAAAAACAATGTGTGATGTAAGAGGGATAAAAGGCGTGTTGCTATTGGAAGACAACACATCTGGTCCATTACAAGTCTGAAAATCTCTTTAGGTTCCATACTCTTGCAGGTCTGGAATTCCAATATTTCCAGGTGAATAAAAGGATCCTTTTTTTATTATTATATCTTAATTATATTATTATTTTAGAATTTCCCCAAGTCTGAAAAGTTAATTAGTTTCTTTACTCCTGCAGGTCTTTAATCCTCTAATGTGTGGAAATTCCCTTTAGATTCTGTACTTCTTTAGATTTGGAGAGCACTTAAGAGTCCCTACTTTTTCAGGTCTCAAAATCGCTTTAGATTGTTTTTCTTCTCCAGGTTTAAAAATCCTCTTGGATTCCATACCTCTCAAGGTCTTGAATTCTCTTTAGATTCCGCTCTTCTTTAGGTTTGTAGATCACTTACAGTAGGATTCCAACTCTCTCCAGATCTAGACATCCCTTTGGATTCCACACTTCTTTAAGTCTAGAATTATCTTTAGATTCTATACTCTTCCATTTGATTCCATACTTCTGCAGGTTTCAGAACCCCTTTCTATTTCATACTTCTCCAGATCTTTAATTCCTATTAGATTCCATGTTTTTTTTAGGACTAGAATTTCCATTAGACTCCAAACTTCTCCAGGTCATTAATTTCCATTAGATTCCATAAATCTCCAGGTCTGAACCACATAAGATTCCATAATTATGAGGTACAGAAATATTATAATCACTTTAGATTCTGTTCTTTGACAAGGCTGCTGTGAAGGAATGTCCAGAAGGGCACAGAAAACCTCTCACGTACCCAGTAATCAATACTGAACCAAACGTGCCTGAAAACTGTTGATGTTTTTGATCTAAACAGCTGGCCCTAGTGTTTGACCCCATCACCACTGCACTTACCTCAACTCAATCTCTCAAAACTGTTATGGCGTAAATCACTGTTATTTTCCTCCGCAGATACAGCTATGGTTCTCCTCCATCCAATCATCAGAAACCAGCAGCTTCTGCTTTTCTATATCACATACCGTAATTGTAAACGCTGTTCTGATGTTAAGTGTTTGTTTACAGTCACTCTGCTGTTAGGTTTCTACAAACTCAAAGATTATGAAATATAGCCCAATTATCAAATCAAACTTTAGAATTATTGGTGCTTTTTTAAGAGAAGAAAAAGGTTATGGAAAAAAAAGTGCTTTAATATTGCAGAAAAAAATATGAAGCATAACCTTTTATAGGAGAAACGTAAAAAGAAAAAAAAATGCTACTATAATTTCTATAGACTTAGGAACTAAAAACAAAAGGTCTCCCATGTACACTACATAACACTGTGCAAAAACCTTTCCACTTTATTATATTTAGACTCACAGTAAATGATCAGATGGTTTCTTCCTTGCTGACATTTTTATAATAGCATTTAAAAATGAGGAAAACATGATTAGTACTAACTATAAGAGTTGATAACTCTCTCAAAAATACATTTCTAAGTAAACAGAACAATTATGGGACTTGATCTGTTCTTTCCTTTTGCTTTTAGTGAATATTGAACTGTGATATAGATAGACAAGGTTATTAGGTTAAGGGAAGAACCACTTATAGGTATGAAGTTATGACAAAGTTGTTTCATTTGCAAAACCTACCAGTTCCATGGTGTTTTATTGCTCCTATACCACAGCACTTAGCCAATAAGTGTCATTTATAACATTATATTGTTGCTTTTTAAATTCAGCCTTTATCTTTCACTTTTTT
>JAQMYG010000035.1:30300125-30325648 GCA_030014215.1 Clariallabes teugelsi | reverse complement strand
TTCAAGTCAAAATGTATTAATCTTTGCTCGTCTTGCGGAACACTCGCAAACCGCGTTACTCGTAATCCGAGGTTCCATTGTAAAAGATTCAATTAAAAACAGACAGATGTTGGGATTACTAATCTGGTCTTACATGTGAATTTTAGGACCCAGCAGCCGTTGAGGATTCCCTGAAAGACGGTGAGAGTGGAGGGCAAGGGACCATCTGGCACTACCACATGTGTGACTAGAGAGAGAGAGAGAGAGAGAGAGAGAGAGAGAGAGGGAGGGAGGGAGAGAGAGACAGAAGTAGACAGAGAGAGAATCACCATTAGAAATAAATCTTTATATCTGACCAGATGGAGTGCTGTTGTAATGAATATCAGTATGGTTGTGATATCTGCTGATATTCAGTACAATAGCACAATCTCTCGTGTGATATTGCTTTTATACAACAGTCCCACAAACACCATTTATCATCAACAGATTATGATTTGTTTGTTTATTTAACCAGTTATTTTGCTCCGGCATCACATATCCTTCCGCGACTGGCGGAACTAACTAACCGCGACTGGCAGAAAGTACTTTTAAATTCTTATCGGTACTATGAACCTAAAAGGTCAGGAGAATAAACAGCTCTGAGAAACTTAACGAAATTAACTTTATGCAGTATGCGGCAAAATATATAGTACTGAAACTCGAACACATTTGTCAACGGGGCATAGCTCCAGAAGCACGTGTTCCCTGTAGTAAGAAGGAAGTTGTGTTGTACAGTTGTTGTTGGAAATTGGTCTCTTGATGGAGGAAAAAGTATTCATAGTTGAGGGTTATTTCCGCTCATATGGACGCGGTTGTGAATACACCACCTGATGACTACCTGTGAGGAATGCCATAGGAAGGTGTGTGACACCACACCACAACTGTAAAGATCCGCCAAGAACTGTGCCTGCGTTACGAGTGCAAATCGTCTCCTTTTGCAGGAATCTGGAGCGACCTTTGTTTCGTGGGGAGAATCTGCATGATGACATGAACACTGTCTATGGTGAACACACTCAGACTTTTCATTTCAGTACTGTACATTTTGGTGCATATTGTATTTCCACTTATTCTGCTGTAGAATATCAGCCAACGTCTGAGTTGCGAGGTTGAATCCCTAATAGCGTTAAATAGAACTCTAGGGCACTATATAGGGTGTACAATCCCTTATCATACACACTATGTGGTGCCCTTGATCAGGGGTTAGAGTTCGATCTGGGATTCAGCTTTGTGTTAGAAGGTAGTTAAGCTTGTAGCGTACGTTCGCTGTGAACAGAGCAATCCAAACAGATTTCTCGGTCATAACTATCTGTTGTATAAAATATAACTCTACAAGAACCATATTCATTTAAATTCTGTTAGATTTTGAATTCTCAGATGGTACTGCTCGTATTCTGGGCTGGAAAAGCAAAGCAACATCTCCGAATGACACTGAGGAGCTGCAGGAAGCGTTAGCGGCCTCTGTGTGGGCTTGGATGCAAATCTGGTCTGCCTAGAAGAGTCAGACCACTCGTACCTGTACCTGTAGCCTCATCACAGACGTCGACATGTAGAGTATACAAAACAATACCTGGACAAGCAGAGGCATTTTTCAAATTCTTAAAGTTTACCTTGTAGATCTCGCATAGCCGCGTACCCTAAGCCGTACCCCTACAGTGTAGCCTGAAGCGCACCTCCCTAGAAAAGTAAGTACACGTTGCAGCAAGTCATTGTGATTGGTCCACCTGGTAGCATCGTAATTCTGGCTTCTTCTTATACGCTTTCATGTTTTTAATTGAGTTGAACCGAATATGTCCGTTGTCTTTACTCTGTTTCAGAAATGTCGGGATAAGTAACTTTTGACCAAAATATCTAAAAAATAATAATAATAATAATAAAGAAAAGAGTCTCAGTGCCCACTGCCTACTAGTGGTCCGGCGGTGTAATTGTAGCATGACAATGCTCACAGTGCCGTTGGTCCTTTGTAGACTTGACTCAGAAGCATGACTACCGACTACCGCTGAGGCACTCGGTGGCTCCCTGAACGTGCTCACCCCATCATCCAGAGGGAGATCGCTCGTTCCATTCCCAGGTGCTGCTTTAGCCTCCCACATCCGGGGGCTGGAGAGATCTGATTGGCCGAGCTCTCTCCGAGGGTTGAGATGGGAGTCACTCTGCGCCATTATATCAGTCGCGGCTTTACAGCCAATCATGGGCGTCTGCGAGCTTACGCAAGCGGAAGGGGTGGATAGCGCTGTCCTCTGCGTGTCTCTGCGTGTTTCTGCATGCAAAATGCATGAACAAGCAGTTTGAAAAAGATCACATGGCGTCGGCCCTCCCTGACTGGTAGTAGTGGCCTTGATGTGGGAGTCCCCTAGTGACGAATTGGATTATTGACAAAATTAGGGAAAAAGGGGAATAGGAGGGGCTACAGTACTTCCTGGTACAAGTGAGATCATTGTCTATGTATATTTTCATAATGATTTCTTATTGTTATAGTTTCATAGCACAATCATAGTTATAGTGAATGCACCTGCTATAACCTGCTTATGTAGGTCTCGTGAAACAGGGACCAAGATCATGTGATCTGTATATTTTGACAGTCCCGTGACACCCCGGGAGTTCCCGTCATTCATACATTTATAAAACTCGTTCTGAGTTCATCATTCATACATTTATAAAAAATAAAAAAAAACGGTCTCTTTTTTCCCCCCCCCTTAATCTCGCCTTGGAGCAGATCTACAATTCCAGAGCATCCTCTTAGTCAAAATTATTTAAAAATGTCACTGAAAATTAGCAACTAATTTACATATCAGGAGTAAACACGGTGAAGTGCAGCACCCAGCGTGACAGCTATTAATTAAAAATCAAACAAATTTTTCCCCCCCACACCGCTTCCTGACTAACAAAGACATGCGCTCGCTAATTATTAAAAGTGCTTCATTATTTCTTAAAGCACGAACGTCTGGAAGTTCAAAGATAAATTTTTTTAAGGAACATACCATCGAGAAACAGACAGAATGGAAGCACAAAAGGGACGCCATAGTTTTTTTTTTTAAAGGCAAACATATTTTGTCCTTGTTCAACACTACAACACTAATGAGAAACTTCGGCCATTTTAATTCCGACGCTATCTGAAAGTCTAAAGCTCTCGGATGATGAGACGTTGCGCTTTTTGGGGTTTCATCTAATGCTGTAAATTTTACAGCTGTGCGAAATCTCCTGAGAAGAACATCATAAGAGCGCCGTGTATAAGAGGAACGTTTGTAATTATCTTCGTGATGCTAAAAGTGGATGGCTTACAGCAAAAAAGGAGAGGATTACTATATTATTTAAGTTACACTTAAAAATATACCGTTTCCTTTAACAGCTAAAGCAGCAACAAAATTAAACCTGACAGAGAGCTCTTACACCACAGCAATATCACGATCTTTACAATTTGTTTAAATATATTAAAAGCACAACAACATGTCAAACGTCTCAGTTTGGAGTCGTACCTGCGCTGGAGAAAGTCTCGACTCGCTTTCCTCCCAGGACTCGTGCTGCTTTGGTCAGTTGGTTTTGCTGATCTGTTGTCAGTTTAGTACCGATCAGAGTGACTTGGACATCCTTCTTCATCAGCGCTGGAGACTAAAGCACGACAATAGACATACACAGCATGATGCACAAAAACAGTATTTAATAAGGATGGGAATCACCAGCATCACCTAATACGACATTATCATGATACCATTTCAGGAGCACGTTCGTAAGTCGGATTTGTTCTTAAGTCTGACAAAGTGAGTCTTATACGCCTTTGACACGAATATACAATGTCACAATATAATGACGTACCAATCCACTTGACTAAATCTCTAAACCCTTTTCCCACAAGGCCATCATGTGGCCAAAAACCATAACCGCGCCTAAGGAAATGAATCTCATACGTCAAATGTAGCAGTGTTGTCTCTGCACCTTTAAATCGCGAGGGGAATCCCGGACGCCATTCTGTCTCAGAGCTGTTTTCCACTGTATTGGACTGTGAACTTTGTTTTGTTGAGGTTTTTCGGAAATTAGGATTATTCACCACCAGGACAGATTTACAGGACAGACATTTTCCATCATCGTGCTCCTGGACTGATTCATTGAAACCGGTCAGGCCGACTCAATTTTCCCGCACCCCCCACACACATACAATTCTTAGACTGCAGACATCTTATACATTCAGTTACACAATAAAAGTATTGTATATAATTGTTAATATTGGTATTTTGGGCAGTGCAATGTCTATTTTTTGTACAATACACTTCAGCTACTTCCGTGATTTGTTGCCGCGGTCCGTTCGTATCTGCGGAAACTTGTAACTTGAATGTTCGTAAGTCGGGGACTACCTGTATACCTGTAATTTTAGATAATTATTTTTCAGATTTTGTTACAATTCTAAACAAACTTTGCAAAAAAATTGCTCCTGCGACACAGAATGCTGTGATTTGTGAACAGTTTACCGTGTACCATCTGCAGGATTGTAGAGGAACAGCATCTTATCACATAAACATGTAATATACAGTATAAACTTTCGAATCAATGTTTTCCCCCGAAGAGGGTATTCGGGGTTTTTACATTTAGCCACGCCCACAAACTCCATAAAAGGAAGAGCTGAATAAGAGCTGAAAATGGCTCAATGTTGAAAGAGCACCTCCTGAAAGTGCAGGAGCTCCAATAATGCAGCTCAGCCAAAGCAGGTAATCAAGTAACAAACACACAGTAACTCTTCCTCCTTTTATAGCGCACCAATATTTACACTGCTAGTCCGATTTGTTTTCATTTAGGAACAAATATCTTTAAACTAATTAATATGAAGCTTATGATTAAATAAACGTGTGTTTGGGATAAAAAAGCAATTTAAACTCGTCGCAGCAACTTCTTAGAAAATGAAAATTCTTCAATAGAAATCTAAATTAAACGGTTTAAAGCCGGGTATGTATGTGTGTGCGCACGTGTGTGCGTCTGTACCTTTGACAGGTTTGCTGGAGAGCTCACAGGAGTGGTAACCGCTTGGGGCGCCTCTGGGACCAATGTTAGGACCTCTCGCATTTCTGGAGTCGCAGCATAATCAACAGGACGAAGGCCAAATATATTCCTATAACACAATTTACTTTATTGAGTACAATTTGTAATTTAGAACTATAAAGAAAAAGAAAGTACACCCTCCTTCAGGTCTGTTGAATACGAATTGTATCATCCTCGCCAACTTCAACAAAGAAACAAAGAATCTTGTGTGACTTTTTTTGGGGGAAAAAAAAAAACTTTAAGCTAAGTTATTCCTATATCTCTAGTGCGCGCTGCTTGACACTGCACGAGTGAATAAATTACTTCTACCAATTTTTTAATCGATTAGTCAGTGCAGCCCTAGTAATAATTCCACCTAATCTGCGGCTGCATATCACACGCAGTATATTAGAACAGCACTTAATAAATCAGTATGCACGTGTGTATAAACGGCTAATGAGAGGAGCGTACAGATCCGTGACCGGCGTTACCGTCCCCTGGGGGGTAAGGGGGGGGTGGGGCGTTTTAAACCGAACAGGACTCATCGGAGGACTGAAAGAGACAGAATGCTGTTTGCTCAGATTAAGCGTCAATATGCAAATAAACACCTGGGGGACAATTAACGGGTCCGCTGGTCCGTGAAATATTTCATTTGGATTCATGAGCCAGTGGGGTTTTCCCTTCTCGAACTCGAGGAACGTGGAACACGCGGCGTGAGAAATGTGTCACTGATACCAGGGCGATAGAAAGGAATTCGGATAAACGACGACCGTCGCTCAAGTGTGTGAGAAAATAAAAGGAAGGTTGAGAGAAGTGAGCCGGAGTACCGTGTCTGCTCTATTCAATCATCAGGATTAGCGCCCTCTAGTGACCCACGCTGGAGATAGTGTTGTTTTTCCGATATCGAAAGAGTTCAATACTGAAAACTTAAATCTTAGAACTTGGAGCAATTATCAAACAAAAATCTCACACACACACACACACACACACACACACACACACACACACACACACACACACACACACACACACACACACACACACAACGCATCAATGCAGATTATACACTCCTATGGATGAGATAGACCTGATGTTTATATGAAGAAAAAAAAATGTAATGCTCTGTTAATGTGTGTGCGCGCACGTGTCTGTCTTTGTTTCTCTTTTCCTGACTCTTTTTTTTTTTTATGAGCACAAAGTAGTTCTCTAAACACACACACACTCTCTACTGTAGTGTCAGTGACATGGATCTGCTCAGCAAGCTGTAAGGATTACTGCTGGAACTGCAGAATGGACACGGACACACACACACACAGAGAGTGCAGATCGGTGAAGCCTTCCTGAGCTGGATTCATGCAGTCTTATTTGTTTAAGGACACATCACAACACACACACACAAACACACACACAGTGCTTCAGTGTGAGCTACATGGATCAACTCAGCGAGCAGTGAGGATTACTGTGGGCCTACTTAATAGCCACACACACACACACACACACCATTACGGGCCTGCCTATGGTTAGACCTGACTCTCTTTCTCCATCAGTCTCTCTCTTGTGTGTGTGTGTGTGTGTGTGTGCACGCATGTACTTGTATGCTCTCGGAGAAGAATAAAAGAATAATAAGATTGTTCCTGGCGGTAGTGAACTGGCTTTGTTCAGGACAGTATCGGCGTCCCCACTGTGGACAATCAGGACACAATAGAGACAGGAACGATCCGAGTGACCTACTAAAAGCGAGCAGGATTCTCAGAGAGAGAGACTTTGTTCCCATAATGAAGATGTGTATTCTATGTCTATATTCTACGTCCCACTTCAGGAAGTAAACTGGACAGAAACAAAACAATAAACTCTTAAATATAATTAATTCCCTCAAAAATGTTTTTATAAATTGTATTGCAAATCTGTAAATTTGTAGATTTATACATTGAATCCCCAATTTTTTTTTTTTTATTGGAAATTCTATCTTCAGTTTAATTGTATTCTTCTAGTGCAATTTTTCTTTTATTGTAGTGAAATGTTTCAGTCCATTTCAGATCACAGACAGTCGTATAAGCGTTTCACCGCGTATCACACTGTGTATGGTCGTGTACGTGATTATACGTCAGCATTGTTACTATTTACTGCAAAGTTAATAAAGGGATTAAATCATCCAAATGTTAGGTTAAAATTATTAATAATTATTAGATTAATCTAAAAAAAAATAATAATAAATCGCTCACTAGGTAGGCGACCTACCCCTTGTGCAGGTGGACGCCCACCTACTGGATCTCAGGATTCCCCCCCTCCCCACACACACACACACACACACACACACACGGCGGGAAATGTAGGTCGGGGTGTGTCGGGGTGTCTGTCTGTGGACCTGGAAAGCGGCAGAGAACTAAAGAGCAGAGTCGCGCGGCGACTAAAAGTGTGTGAAGTGGCATGTGAGAGGCACATCGCTATGCGCCTGGGACTTCAGAGGCGCCTTTGATCGCCTCACTGCTGGCGCTGCCAAACGGAGCCGGATTTCGTGACCCAGCCGCCAAAGAGGAAAAGACCAACATTCCTAGTAATTGGAAGAGTAAGGATCTAAGTGTGTATGTGTGTGTGTGTGTGCTTACAGTACAGTAGTCGAGGCGCCGTGCTCCAGCAGCAGCCTGGCTACAGCGGCGTGGCCGTTCCTCACAGCGTCGTGCAGAGGAGAGTCGTTCTCATAGCCGGGTGTGTTAATCAGCGCCCCCTGCTGGAGCAGCACCTCCACCACACCCACATGGCCCAGGTTACACGCCTCATGCTAAGGAAAGGGAAAGAATTTAATTCAGAACAACCACATAATGTATTTCATACAAGGTTCCTTATAATATCTCTAGGAGAACTCGTTAGCATCCGTGAACACGTAACGTAGATAAACAGAAGCTACATGTATGTAAACGCTGATTCGGTCACGGTTATGTGTGATTCGGTCACTGGCAAGCGTCACATTCTCTTCCTGTGGTTTTGCCGTTAGCCCTCAATGCGTGTGGTCTTTGGAGGATTGACACAATGAAATATCGTGAATGAAATGAAGAATAAAGCTCCATGTCATGTCTAAAAGATCAGATATAAGTGTATCTGAGCCATTTGCTATTAAACTCAGATTAAACGCATCATTTACAGCAAACCCCCGGGGCGAGATCCAGATCGAGTTCCCACAGCTACGATGTTTATTTCAGCTTCAATCACACGGCAAAAAAATAAAAACTAAATAAAAAAAGACAGTCGCATGAGCCGAGCCAAGTTTCAATTAAAATTCAGAACGTAAAATCAAAAACTAACGATGTGTGGAAATTCCAGCTCTAACAGATACTGAACCCACGCTAAACTACTTAATATACAACTGTTAGTTCTGTCTGAATAACCTAATAATCTGATTGGAGGAGAGGCATTCGGTAACACCACTGAAAAAAAGTTTTTAACAAAAGGCCGAATCCCAAATCTCTCTCTAACCCCTGATCAAGGGCACTAGGTAGTGTGGAACAAGGGATTGTACACCCTACGTAGTGTGTGTGTGTGTGTGTGTGTGTGTGTGTGTGTGTGTGTGTGTGTGTGCGCTCTCAGAGAAGAATAAAAGAATAATAAGATGTGTTCCAGACAGTAGTGGACTGGCTTTGTTCAGGACAGCATCAGTGTCAGTGGCACTGTGGACAATCAGGACACAAAAGAGACAGGAACGATCCAAGTGACCTACTGAATGCGAGCGGAATGCTGAGAGAGACAGAGAGAAAAAAACAAAAAAAACAAAAAACAAGAGAGACAGTGCGCATGAGAGAGAGAGAAAAATTTTATGAATAATTAAAAAAAAAAAAAAAACATTCAGAATTTTTAATTCAGACTGATGTTATTTATAATGTAATTAAGGTTTTATAATTGCTTTGGCAAAAATGTAATATTTTTGCTAGGTCTTCTGGACTGAAAAAAATGTGAGAGAAAACAAGAGAAAGAGAGGGAAAGAAGAAGAAAAAAAAGAGCATGAGAGAGAAAGAGAGAAAACAAGGGAAAGAGAGACAGCATGAGAGAGAATGAGAGAGAGAGAGAGAGAGAGAGAAAAGGAGAAAAAAAGAGAGAATACAAGAGAGAGAGAGTGAGAGAGAGAGAGAGAGAGAGAGAGAGAGAGAGAGACTTCCTTCCTATACTGAAGCTGTAATATTTAATACCCATGTGTGGAACAAGTGATTGTACTCCCTACATAGTGCACTAGCTTTATATTTAACATTATTTGGGATGCAACCTCGGAACCCGGAAATTATACTTCCGGAGTTTATATTCTAAATTGGAAAAAGTGGTTATATAAAATAAATCTCGTGAGAATTTTCTCGTGGACCTGTCTTCAGCTATAACATCTTGTTAGCAGATCACACGGAGCCATTTTCCTTTAACGATGGGAATTCCAACCAGAAGTAGGGCATCAGGATGAATCAGGCAGGATCACTCCATGGTATCTCAGGAGCTCCATGTGTAGCTCACCTTTCAACAGGCATGAACAACCTCCTTCACGTCTCTGTACATCTTAAATTACATTTAAGTTCTGACTTATTCACTAACAGTAAAATACACATTTCTATTGGACAGACACAGAGACAAGTCGATTGCATCTTGCTAGATTTAGTTTTCATAGAGTTACTAATGCACCTAGTGGTAGGCGGTGGTAGTGGAAGGAAGCACTGACAGGAGGTCCACTGGGGCAGGTATCAAGCTGCCCCACGCTCATAGGGGGAGCAATGAACAGGCAATTTATTAGCAGGGATGCCAAAACAGTTGGTGAGAACTGAAAAGTACTGACAAAATACTATATCTATACCATTTCTAAATGCCGTGTTCAAGTCAAACCAGGACTTTTGATTGTGCAAAATAACAGAACACAGTTTATTTCTCTATATAATCCCCTGCTACACTAATGCACTCATCCCAGAGTGCCTTTAATGGCCCAAACATGTGGAAATGTCTTGGAGCGAGGTCAGGACTGTACGGGGGACGTGGCAATAACTCCCACCCGAGCTCCTGTAGCGTGCATGTGGTGTTGGTGAATGAGTGGGTGTACAGTTCACACAGACAGATGCGTCTCTTCCACATACTGATGACAAGTTATCTGTCAATTTTCATGCTCTGTCGAACTACTGCAGTGGGCTCCGATCCCAGCTTGCTCTGGATCATCATTTATGGACGAATTTAAAATGTTTGTACCAATCAAATGTTTTGCCGCGGATAAGAGTTATCACCGTACTGTGCTTGAAGTCTGTAAGTGTCAATCGGTTTTACGCCATCATTCACGAGAAATTTCATTACAAGTCCCGGTTTGACTTGAACGCCCCTCGTATTTGTAAAGGGTGATTATAACTGGGATTATTTCGGTACACCAGAAATGCACTCGCGCACCAGACGCCTTGTTTTCCCAAAGCAATTGTTTCAGGTCTAGTGTACACTTTCTCTGCAATCTGGCAACCCTGCCTGCTGTACTCAAGTAGCGCAATCGAATTTGACGCAATAGATTCCATTAAACTTAGCCTATAAGTTAAGACGAGTGTGATAACTTCTCGACTTTCTTTATTTTGTCTAATGTCGTTCTGAACATCGTCCTGCCTCAGCAAAAAAAAAAAAAAAAAGCCCCAGTCACGAGGTGCTGTTGCAGGACCCTGTCACATCTCAAACCATGAGAGTAAACCGTCTGTGTCCTCATAAAAAAATAAATAACATAAAATAAAATAAAACGCAGATGTTTGTGCAGTCAGTGCTTTTCCTCGGCACGTTTCACAGAATCAGCGAGTAGTTCTGTTTACGGCAGACAAACAAGCGCAAGTGTGTGTGCGCAAGCTCCTCGGCGTATCCATTAACTCAGAAAACTGTGTTGTGGTGACATTTTGATAACACGCACGGAGCAGACGGCAGAGACGACGGTGTCAGCACGTTTGTGTAACGGCACACAGAAAAGTAAAAACACACATGAATTATGCATGACATCGTCAACAAATCAATATGGCAGGGTGGAGATGGAACAATGAGAAGCTGAGAGAGAGAGAGAGAGAGAGAGAGAGAGAGGGAGAGGGAGAGGGAACCGACCAGTGGGGTCCAGCCGGCGTGATCCTTCAGGTTGGGGTCGGCTCCTTGCTCCAGGAGAGCTTTGGTCGTCTCCACGTCACCCTTTTAACATCATAAATGAATTAATTGAGATCATTTACATACAAAGCACTATGTTTATCATTTTCTCCTAGATCATGTAAAGCTACAAGCTCTAGAGGTACACCAAAAGTACGAAAGTTTTACACCGCAGACCTTAATCGCGGCGAGGTGCAGCGGCGTCTCTCCTTTATGGTTCCTCTTCATGTACGCGGGGGTGGTCTGGGTCCTCCCAGTGGCAGGAGAGCTCCCTGGGCTTCCCTTGTCTTTCTTTTCCTCTACAGATCTTCCTCTGGAGATGTCTGGAGACTGACTCGTGCTCTTTTTTCTCACCTTTCGTCCTGGAGACAATCTGGGACGCTTCGGGGTGCTTTGTGGGCTTTCGTCACTTTGTGGCGTGGATCTTTTCGGTGAAGAACGGAGATGCTCTTGATCGAGCGTCTTCTCAACGCCGTCCTTCAAGATGCTCCTCGTCCTGGTTGGACTGAGGACTCGCTGCTCTGGCTGAGGAACCTCCTCTGTCTGATCGGCATTACCGCTTGGACAACGAAACGACACCTTTTTCCTGCTCCTCGTCTCGTTCTGCTTCACCGGATCGTCCTCGTGCTCTATTTTTTCATCTTTCCCGAACCCCCACTGCTGGTTCACGGCCTCCAGCCTCATCTTCTTTTGCTTACTCGGAATCCTGGAGCTTCGGACCTGCTTCCTGACGACGCGCTTCCGTTTGGTCTTTTTCCTCTTCCGTTCTGCGCCTCCAGTCGACCTGGGAGGTGTGGAGGAGCCTGAATCCTGGGAGGAGGAGGTGAAGTTGAAGACGGACAACACGTTGGAGTCAGGCCGTGGTCGCGCTGGCGGATCAGAGTCCGCTTGGTTGTCCACTCGACAGCGCACTTTACGGCTTTTCGGGCTGAACCAGATCTTGAAGTTCTTCTTCTTGGTGGGGAGAGTCGGGTCGCTCGATGGTGCCAAAGAATCAGCAGGTGGCGCTGAAAATGACGTCAATCGATCGGTTAGAAAATGATGTTCATGGAAGATGTCTCCAGTGTCAGAGGTTACAGCTGGACATTTAAGTTCAACCCTTTCATGTACGATCGTGGATGATCTTTTTTTTCACCACATCACGACATTTTGGTTTGGGAGGAGCCTCATTTAAATGTTTAGTTTTTTTTTTGTAGATGTAACATTTTGCACGGTACCTTCAGTAACGTTTTTTTAATTTAATTTTTTTTAATTAAAGAAAACACCCGCAAACCCTTGATATGACAAAAAAAACACCAGTATTAGTACAGATTAACCGTGTTACATGAAGAATTAGAGAAGAGAAGTGTTTAATGAACATTATAGCTAATATCTAGCTCTTAAACGTGCTGGCTGGGTTTAATTCAGTGTCCTGTCCGTCTCTGAGCAGAGCTACGAGCTAAAGACCACCGTGACTAATTGCATCATATAATTATAGTCATTAGCGGAGCTGAATTTCAGCCAGATATTTGCTTTTTTTCCCCCCACCGCTTAATATTTATGAGTTAATATTCAGCAGGAGCGCTGAGGCCGGGACAGATGGAGGAGTTAACGTTCCCATAGATTGTTGATTCTAAAAAAAATAAACAATTTTAAATGGCCGTGTTACTTTAGCAAGCTGCTCTGCTCTGCTCGGTGCTGTGTGTGTGTGTGTGTGTGTGTGTGTGTGTGTGTGTGTGTGTGTGTGTGACGTATAGTAGTGTGTGATGCATGTTTCACCTGAGCACTCGGAGGGACAGATTACAGACTCTAGCTGCAGGAAGAGCTGCGTTATGTTACTGATCTGTCTGTTGATTTGGACGTCTTTCACCCAGGAGGGACTGAGACACACACTGCAGCCGTCGCCCACACTAGGACCTGCACATGACCTGGAGCAACACACCAACACACATACACGCATATATAATTGAAACATGGTTTATTGTAACACTGTGCATCTTTTGTGATTCACACATTTCAAATTATTTAGAAAGACAGAAGAGAGAAGAGTAATTCAGGCAAACTGTAAGACAGAGTGAGACAGGCAGGCAGACAGACAGACTGTAAGACAGTAGGTCAGACAGACAGTGAAACAGGCAATAAAATAGGCAGTCAGGTAGACAGACAGATATTATGTCAGACAGACAATAAGTCAGTAAGTCAGTCAGACAGAAATAGAAATAGAAAGTCAGTCAGACAGACAAAGAGACAGTCAGTCAGTATCAGACAGTAAGTCAGAAAGACAGACAGACCGATAGTAAGTCAGTCAGACAGACACAGAGATACGATGTCAGACAGTAAGTTAGTGAGACAGACAGACAGCAAGACAGAAAGTCAGTCAGACAGACAGTTAAAGAGGCAGTAAGACAGACAGAAACAGACAGACAAAGTCAGTCTGACAGAGATAGAAAGTCAGACAGTAGGTCAGTGACAGACAGTAAGACAGAGATAGTAATTTAGACACTAAGTCAATGAGACAGACCGTAAGTGAGACAGACAATAAAAGAGGCAATAAAAGAAGCAGTAAAAAAGACAGAGACCGACAAACAAAAAGTCAGGCAGACAGACAGACACTATGTCAGATAGTAAATCAGTCAGACAGACAGACAGAGAGAGAGAGATGGAAAAATCGGACAGAAAGACAGTAAGACAAAGAGAGAGATAGAAAGTCAGACTGTAAGTCAGTGAGACGCACAGCAAGACAAACAGACCGACAGTCAGTCAGACGGACACAGAGATAGGAGGTCAGACAGTAGGTCAGTGAGACAGACAGACACTCAGTCAGACATACAAATAGTAAGTTGAGGTCAGACAGACAGATAGAGACAGACAGAAAGTCGGTCAAATAGTAAAACAGACGGTAAGTAAATCAGAAACAGACAACCAAGTCAGACACTAAGTCAGAGACACTCACAGATAGAGACAGTCAGGCAGGCGGTAAGTTAATCAGACATACAGACAGACAGTAAGTCAGAGACAAACAAACAGATAGAGACAGACAGACCGTCAGACAGACAGAAATAAAATCAAACAAGTTAGTAAATAAATCAGACAGACGGGAAGTCAGACAGACAGACGGAAAGTCAGACAGACAGACGGAAATCCTCCTCCTGAGAGAGAGAGAGACATGTCTACCTCCCTGACAGATGAACCCATTACCTGCACAGCAGATGCTCACAGGCTCCCAGACACACCGGCTCACTCAGGATGTTTGAACTACAGGAAACAAAGGGAAAGCTCAAGTAAGACAAAAAAAAATTATTATTATGTTACATTTCAGAGGACAGACACGCAAAAGTACAATAAACTTCAACAAAACTAAAAAAAAAAAAATTAACACAGAAGTGACACCAGTTAAAAAGAAATGAAATGATAAATAACTTAAAAAAAAAAAAAAAAAACAGTCTTAAATGAAAAGTTTTCAATTCAAACGTTTTAAGATTCTAATTTAGAAGAACACACATTATTTGAAGGGGTCCAGGGTCTTCTACATTATGAATAAAGTTTATAACAGTGCTAAACCCCAAATACACAACTTCTCCCCTCTCCACCTTGTGCCCTACAGACAGGGTAGCGGTAATACTCTATTATTAAGTGCACTTGAGAAGTGAACATGGAGGAATTTAGGACAGAGCTTATGGTTGTCTCAGTTGTTATTCAAGATTCAAAGAACTTTATTAATCCCAGAGGAAAATTGCTTTGTCTTGGTTATAGTGTTGCTTTGATTAATTTACCGGGAAGAAAGGAACAAAATTAGATTAGACAAAGGAAAAAATTTAAATTAAAGAAGTAAAGATTAAGCACACCGTAAGTGACATATTGCACTAAAAAATAATTAATATACCGATAAAATCTAAGAAAATTATCTATTATCTAAGAAAACTTACCATTTAGAGCATAAAAGTAGCTTTCGGAAATGCGCCATGGCCTCTCGGGTTTTAACCCACTTCCCTGTATCTGAGTCAGCTTTAGGATCGGACGCCATGACGGATTTAAAATATAAAAATAAAACCAAAAACCATTTGTTTTCATCCGCAAGCCGAGTACAGCTGCTTCCGGGTTTGCAGCTCCCGCCAGTATCTAAGCGGAAAAGGCGGGGTTTAAACCCGCGCATCTGATTGGTTTACAGTTTCAAGGCGCTCAGCTGATTGGTTGATACAGACAGCGCGAAGCGACTGTAAACGGCCGAAGCACAGGATTGGTGCTGATTTTATTTATTTATTTATTTATTGTAATGAGTGGAGATTTTATATGAGCCCCAAAATGGCCATTTGTCGGTGTTATACTGTCTCGCTTGAAACAATAATCATTTAAAATGCAAATTAATCATATTTCTATGAGTATTGATACTAAAATTGGTGTATGCTTCTATCGTCTGTAAACATCACAGTTTGAATTAAAGTATTCTGTGCAAAATTTGATTTTGTTTAAATGCTCCAGATTAGACAAACACCTTATGTTATGTGGCCATAAAACATATAAAACTATAGTTTACTAAGTTAAAATTATTGTTAACACATATACCATTAAAATTCCAGGGCTACCTAAGTGCTTTGTAATGTTTTTTGGTAAAAGTCTGTACCAAAAATCTGTAGTGTCCGTAACCATGTCAAATACATGTTAACATATCTTAAGAATTTTGCGTTTTAGAATAATTCGCTTTCTCGGGTTTATGTCTTAAAGTGGTATTGACGATGTGTGAGTGAGTGATCCTATCTGAAAATTCACTTTTTCACCTAGGGGAGACACTTTCTAGCACCGGTACCATGTTTTGGCTGAAAGCAAGTGAAAGAAATGCAAATGTGTGTGTGAGATCTTTTCAAATAAACTTTTTTTTAAAGGAAGTACTACAGGTTGTATAAAAAATAAGGATGGTTTTAAAGTGAAATAACCCCTTCATTACATTCTTATTCCAACTGAAATGTAAAAGTTTAGAGATGAATGGCAGGACGACAGAGATACATTTGGACATTAAGACAGAAAGAGAGACAAAGATACAGTATAGAACAAGTGACACTGATGTAGAAATGGAGAGAAAGTATAGTGTGAAAGGTATAGTGTGAAGAAAGGTGGAACAATGAACCAAAGGCTAGCTTAATTAGCGTTTAATCCAGGACAAAGTAGATGTGATAAGAAGGAGGAAGTGTGAATTAGCAGACTAACTATGGGACACAGCAATCTTAATAGTACTCTACTTATAGTAGGTAAACTCGGTAAGTAATGCCATTAAAGTGAGACTGTCAAGCATGTACTTCTCTCGTGCATGAAATATATGCAAGAGAGGTTAGATATTGTGGGACAGCCCCAAGAACTAGGGAGAGTAAAAGGTAATGTTAAAAGACTTTTAGAATGGAAGTCACTGAACAGGAAAAGAAGCTTTCAAGTCAAACTTTACGGACCGGGAAGTTCAGTGAGACATTGAGATCTATAGGCGGCGGTTACGCAACTTACAGGATTCCTACTACAGAGAATCCTGTACAGGCAGAGAGCAGTACCGAGAGGAAACGTGTTGAGAAGATCAGACAAGATCAGGGAGGGACGAATTGATGAAGGTTGGACTGTGGCTTAGTGGTTGTAGCCTTGTACCTCCAGGATTGAGGGTTCAATTCCCGCAACGGGTCAGTGTCCTACACCACATCTCTTCTCCACTCCCAGCACTGGCTTCCTGTAGCTGCCCCCCTTCAAATTCAAAACCCTGATTAGCTAAAAAGGGCCCAGCACTCACTTACCTCTCAACTCCAATCACACCCCGCACCACACCACGTTCCCTCCAATCCTCCAGCATTGCTCGGCTGGTCCCACCATTTTTTAGAGATGGACCTAGGCTCTTTTCTGTTCTGGCACCTAGGTGATGGAATTAACTTCCTCTAGATGTCCATACAGCCAATCTTTAAACAACGATTAAGACCTATCTGTTCCTTCAATATTTTGATTAACCAAGAAATCTATCGTCTATACCATTTATCCTGCTCAGGGTCACAGGGGGGTCTAGAGCCTATTCCTGGAGACTTTGATCACAACGGTGTACCTGTAGGAAACCCACCAAGCACTGGGAGAACATGGAAACTCCATGCACATAGACTCGAGGAGGGAATTGAACCCTTGACCCTGGAGATGCGAGGCCACGGTACTAACCAATACGCCACCAGAGATAATATCAAGGATGCTAAATCCAAATATACAAATATAGTTGCATTAGCATGTGTAAAGTTTGGTCACTTGGTCTGTCCTCTGTGCTTCAATAGGCTTACTCCAGGAGAGACCCAGTATAACACACAAACCTATTGTTCATCAGAAACGTCTCTATTTATTAATAGTTTTTATATACTTGACAAAACACCTGATCTGATGTACATTTTTTGCAAACATATGAACATAAACTATTTTAACATGTGCTGGTTAAACCTTTAGAAAAGAGAGAGAGCGAGAACTTGGGATGTTAATATGAGATCCAAGACGAATAGTTAACACATTTTGGATAAAAAATAACTCTAACAAGCAGAGTCTCTTATATATCATCTAAAAACCATCCCATAAATCAAATTGAAAAACCCTTATAAAATATTCATATGTTATTATTCTCAAGGCTTCAGTATTGGATTAATTTTTTTAAAGTGCATGTCAGATGAGTTGCGCATCTTTTGACAGACTCCTGACAAATCTCGGTATTACACACAACTCATCTATACATCATTTTTAGGGCAGGAGCTCCAAAACGTCATCTCATCAAGATAAAGTTTATGAACAGCACTGATACATGGATCGACATCAGACTAAATGACGACGAGAGTGAGTGAATACACAAACTAATGAAAAAGTACTTGGATTCAAGATTGAAGAACTTTATTATTGTTTATAAATAATAAAATGTTACAGAGAAATTGTAGATGTTCCCTTTGTCTCTGATGCTGCAGTAGAAAAAAATAATAACTTTTTATGAGTGATGGGAAATCATACTGTGAGATTGACACCAGCAGTGATGTGGTTACTTTACTGAACCTCAGTGGTGAAGACGGTCCTGAACCATAAGGCAAAGCTCTCGATTTAACAGTCGCTCTCTTTGGGTAATGACCGAAAGAACAAGATCGCGAATACAAGAGGCTAAAATAATGTTCCTTCATAGGGTGGTCAAGCTTACTCTCTGAGATCAGGCTACACCCGCTGCTTCACTGCATCAAGAGGAGCCAGTTGAGGTGGTTTGGACACCTGATGAGGATGTCCCCTGGTCGACTTCCATTAGGCATGGCCAGCTGAGCGGAGCCACCAGTTGGAGTTATTACTGTATATCTCTCGTCTGGCTTGGGATCAGTTAGGGTTCCCCCAGTATGAGCTGGATTTTTATATTCTGCACTGCTTTGGAAATCTAAAAAATGTCAGTGGTGGGAGGAAAAGCTACTGTGTAGACTATCATAGGATCATACCGTGTCAATTTTACCAAAAAGATTTAAAATAAATAAAAGTGGTGGCTAAACCCCTGACGGCAATCATATGATTTATATTATAACTCAGCTTGCATTTATTTCCATGATTTCTGACACTGCTGCATTTACCAGGTTGAATAAAATCCCATTAATGCCATTCACTTATATAATGGACCTGCACAATTCCCCCGTTAGTGTTTTATCACTGGTAATGGAAAAGCTGAGAAATTAAAATATTTCACAAATAATTAAAATCTTTGGATTTGAATTCTAGTCACATATACATGCCTCCTGTATTTATCATATTCTCAGAACAAGAGAAGCGAACGAATTACATTGTGTGGCATCTTCATCATCATCATCTTTGCAATGGACGTTCAGAAAGAATTGATCAATTATTATTACTTTATTTGTGTGTGTGTGTGTGAGCATGGTAATTCAGTAGGTTTTAGGCGACTGATCATAAATTGGGTTCAGTCAAATCGTATCTATGTGGCAGATGTACAGTAAATGAGGCATTTTTAAACCCAGACTAATGGCAGGGTTTATGGGGTACCACAGGGGAGTATCCTCAGACTCCTATCCTCAGACTATTATAACTGCGTGTGGATTTAACAGCTTGGCCATGCAATATTTCTTATACTTGAACATGTAATGTCTCATTAAAATGAAACAGATCTGCACAGACGTTGCAGAAGCTGAACATGTCGGGGTATAAAGGCGTTCCCGAACTATAGACAAGACGTTTCAAATAATAGCACATAAAATGAGAGATTTACTGATGTTTGCTGTAATTTGGAACGCTTTGGAGTGATCATTGATCCAAATGCAGAAGTGCGACATATTTTACGATCACCAGTCAATCAGAATATTGACTATCTGACACACAGCATCCACGACTGTGTTATGTCAAGACCAGTGACCGTACTGTATACACGATTGGATGATATTTAAAAGTGAAGCCAAAGTATCTCCCTGGCCCTCTAGTGACTGTCTGTGGTACAATTTTAACCCCACCCATTCCTGTGGGTAAAATACACACACACACTCTTACAAACCCCATCATGCATTACGGGCCATCTGGAAGCGGCAGTCAGCATACACTGCATGTCTTTGGACTATTGGAGGAAACTAAAGTACACTGAGGAAACCCGCCAAGCATGGGCAGAACGGACAAACTCTATGCAAACAGACCAGACAAGCTGTGCTGCTGGAAACACGATTATTCCTGCGGAAATGATACAACTACAATTTACCATTTTAGATATTAATAAATGCTGTATTTCTTACTTTGAGATAGCCAATCTTAAGTTGCACTTCAGATAATATTCCAACATTAACAAGCCGAGTGTGTATCAGTAATAGCATACAGTCCCCTATATATGAACATTTGAGTTACGAACTTTCGAAGATATGCGTAGGTGGCCCCCGAGTGGTGCAGCGTTAATGAGCTCACCCTATCATCCGGAGATCGCAAGCTTGAATCCCGGGTGATGCAGCCGGTGGCCTAGAGAGAGGTGATTGGCTCAGGGAAGGGATGGGAAAAACTTAGCGCTTTCACGTCATTCACGGCTCAACAGTCAACCACAAGCGTCTGTGAGCTCGCGCAAGGAGTGGATAGTGTTGTGCATGTTCAGTTGCAGAAGATAGACTTGCTGTACATTGTCACATGTGCAGCGTGCATCGTTGTACAAGCCGAGGACGTCCAAACGTGAGCATAAAAGCAGCGGTAATGAAGCTGATACTGCTAGGAAGCACCAAGCAATAACGATGGAGACAAAATTTAAAATAATTGAGCAAGGTGAAAAGATAACAAAACTAGCTTGTTCTTTTAACAAGAATTGTTCAACCATTGACATGATTCTAAAGAACACTGTACTGTAATATACTGTGTATAACCAATTGTGTTAGTATCCTAGTACCTGGACAACGTTTGTTGGACTTATGAACAAATCTAACTTACGGACGAGTTGTTCGTATGTTGTGGATACAAACAAGTTTATGATATTTGCTTATAATATTTGTTTTTTGGTACAATGCTCAATGGAAAGCCATGTAAAGAGCATTTAGGATCACCCTGACACCAGAGACCCCGTTCCCCCCCCCCAAAAAAAAGGCCCTGGTGTTATGCAACATTCTTTTACTGCAGACAATAAGACAAGCAGTCGACATTTGCATTTGAAGAATTGCTTTAATGCAAAAGTAAGTTTGGTACATTTAAAAAAAATTTAAAAAAAAGAAAAGAAAAAAGGAAGAAGGAAAGAAAGAAGAGCCGTGCCTTTGGGCGCTCTGAAGAAAGAGCTGATGAAATATTCAGTACGTGAGAGACGAGCCTTGAGAGGAAATATTAATGAGAGTGAAGATGTGCAGACATTGAAGAATCATTTATATCTCGGAGCCAAAACGGTCTTGTGATTTATACCGAGCCCAGAAGTGGGCCTGTGCTGCGGCGACGCTGCCAGCAGTTTAAAAGGATGAGAGGCTCGCCGTGCATACATATTATACACAGAGCTGAGGAATAACGTCACCGTGCGCAAATCCTTATAGCATTTACATCAAAAAAAAAAAAAAAAAAAAAAAAAAAGAAGTAAACATTAGTGCTAAATATAGCACCTCATAAAGACATATGCAGCATTGGGGTTTATAAATAAGTGTGCAAATATTCTGGGCAGGAAACACCAGAGCACAGTGTATGAAGGCCATACTACAGTATATAATAAGATATAAACATAATGTATACATAGCGCATTATTCACACTGCTTAAAAAAAAAGTATAAATTTTTATTTTGTATTTCTTACAAGTAGTAGTATTTAAGTACACAAATAGAGCGCTAGTTGTTCCTTATTTCTTGATCTATGTCTGTTAATTATTGCTGTAAGTTGATTGATGTAATATTGTTTGTTTGTTTGTTTTTTTCAATTGTTTAAAATATGTCATAAATGCTACAGGTTTAATTAACGTCATACCTGTGGACGTCATGACGCATTTAAAATGCAGTATACATATCTTTTGGATTAGTTACACAGCTAAAGATATCCATGTGTGTTTTGTACTGTATTAGCAATTTAAGTAGTAAATAGTGTTCATAACATGTTCTCACTGATATTAGGAAAACATAATATAGAATTTATACTCTGTATATAAAATATAAACTGTATATAACTGCAATCTGAAAGTATAATAAAATAAATGTTTTTTTTCATGTTTCAGAGTAAAATGTCATGATTCATTTACAGCTCAGAAATATCATTTATAAGTGAAGTATGTAGGCTTTAATCCTATAATCACACAGTACGTCTTTTCAATATCATCTAGACACCCAGGATGTTTCAGTGAGCCTAATGACTGAACAATGATTTAAAACTATAAATATACACTGGATATTTGATGATTATAATGTGTTACAAATGCTTCTTATGATGCAACTTTAATGCATTATAACGTGATAGGAATTAGGGATTAGAAACACCAGGAGCCACCTGATACGATTTTATCATGATATTTTATTTGTATTGCGTTTTTGGAAGAGTTATAATTTTATATTTTTATTATTATATTATTATAATAATATTTCATTTTAGATTCTAAACAAGCTTAGCTGTGCTGTGTCAATAGTTTAGAGCACGCCACCTGCAGGATTGTAGAGGAACGGCAATATTTTACCACCTCAAATGCAAACATATATAATTTTTTTTTTTTTAATATATGAATCCCCCCCCCCCCCATCTCTAATATGAAAGTATTCCAAAGGTATGACGTATATAGCCTTCATAGAAAAGAAATGGCACTCAATTCTTTTTGTTTGGATAAATTAACTTTACCTAAATCTCATATGATCATGAATAAACATTGATACATTCTGTTAAGTTCTGATGAGTTCAGAAAATGCACAAAATTGAGGAAAATGTGTTTATAATGAATTATAATGCATACATAGTACAAGGCATTAGTCTTATGTCCTTACTGTATGTCCTATATAATAAAAAATCATAAAACGTAATAGATATACAGTATAAAGTCCAAAGCTGTTTTTTTTATATAAATAAAATATTTTACTATATTTATAATTACTACAAATATATTATCGGGTTATTAATTAGTTAATATTGTCAATAAATCATTATAGAAAAAGACCTTCTTAGAAAGAGCTAAACAAACACTTATTATAATATTTTAAAAATATTCATTTATCATAATGAATCTTAAGGACATTGAATTTGCCTAGCTGTGCTCATAAAACTGTAGAGGTAATGGATGATTAAATCACATACATTGTGAAAGATGTAGTAATTGGATTATTCTAAAGGAGAAGAAGATCATTATGACATGAAAACGGATTTTTATAATTTATGTGTTTTTTTTTTGATAAATAAGTCAGTCTTATCAAAGTGCCTTAGATACTTCATTATTCCAAGAAAATAAAACGTAATAACTTTTTTAAGTTAAATATCTTCAGAAAAATTACAGTAACGTTGGCGAATCCTCTGGAGTTCCTCGATACTTCTTCATTTCACTGCATTTCGGTGTCAGGTCTGTCCACATCTGAGGCCTCGCTGTCATCCTGTGTGTCTCCGCCGACCTTTCCCATAGCAAAGTTAATGAAGACCTGCGGAGACGAGACGAGAGAAAAGGTTAGACTCGCCTGTCAGTTTCCCTGTGGCTGTGGTTCTGTTTCATTCCTCCATTTTCTTTCTCTCTGGGAGGCAGGAATGTATAAATTACCCGAAACAACTCTCCTTTTTTTTATTTTTTTTTTTATTTTGTCTATTGTGCCTCATGCACTAGAATATATTCTAATCAAATAGCAAGTATATTAGGATTAAAAGTTACTGTAATATTTACATTGGGAAGTTTGTATCCAGAGACGAATTATGCACACGATTAAGTTTGTTTTTCATAGGCTTTAACTTTGCATTATTAAAGCCGACCTGCCTCACAAATTTTTGCCTTACGAACTAAAATTTCGTAAGAAATTTGACTCGGCACGTGGAGCATTTTCAGCGTACGAGCAAACAAACCTGAGCTGTACGTCCGGGAGCCGTTCAAAACTTGTTAGCGTCAGTGGAAAGCCAAGGGAAGGGAGGTTACTTTTTTTTTTGCATTTGATTTAGTGATGACCGTGGGTCCCAAGAATGTTATCAAGGACGGTAGCAAGAAGAAAAGGGAGCCGCTTTCAGTTTGGTTTTTAAAGAAGCCGGTGCTAAGAGGAATCATAAATTAAGGTAAATAAATCACTTAATAAAAGGTTAAGTGAGCTTTTATTCTCTATTTATTTCATACTTTACTTCATTTCCATGTCTTTTCTAAATGTTTGATTGTTTTTATATGCAAAAATCTAATTATAGTGTTGGAAATGGGTAATATCGGTAATATTTTTTGGTGGCTGGAATGGATTATTATTTCATGATACGAAATTTCACCTTAAGAACTCGCCTCCGGCACGGATTAAAGTCGTATGCTGAGGTACCGCTGTATTATACTACTCCTTAAAAAGTTAACACATGCTTTAAATCAAATGATCTACCATACTCCTCTGTGAAAGTGCAGTGTCCCAGGCAATCAGACTGGGAGCTCTTGTTATTTTTTGTATACAACATACATTTTTACAAAAAATCACTTTGAAATAATCAATCTCGTCTACTCAGATGTAAAAATCAACACTACTTAATTATTAATTAGTCTCATATTGTGTATTAAATACAGTCCCGAATGGCATTCCTTAGTGTTTTTATCATATTCTTGGTCAAAATGTACATTTCAGCAAGATATTGATGTTACATGAATCTATCAGACTATCGCTGGACTTAAAACAGCTCCTGACAGGATTCAGAATATCACACAAGAAAAGCAGATCTTGCCTTTGAGGCAGAGCAATTTACAACCCGACATGGTTTACAGACGGCTTCGGGATTTGATCTTACAACCTTCGCATCAATAAACCAATGCCTTAACATTTGCACTAGTTCATAAATATAAATATAAAGTCTGATACCTCATGCCGAACACAACCTCCTAGCTCAAACGTATAAACTGCAGAATTTTATAGAGAAGATACAGCGGCTCCTCAGCATACAAATTTAATCAGAATTTAATTTAACACGCAACTTAGCCGCTGCTCAGTATATTCATATGTCCGGTTGCTATTGTGTGTGTTGGCCACTAGGGGCAGAATAATTAACTTTTCCACTTTCGATTTTTCTACCAAGAGAAAGCATTCGCCCTAGGTGGAATCCTACTGGAAATCAAATTGGATTTTATTATTGTGTTTGAAAGAAATGTCTAAAATAATAATAAAAATAATAATATAAATAATTTCTAAAGTAATAATAAATAAAATATTATATAAATAATATTATTCAAAAATAATAATATAAATAATAACCATTAACTAACCATGCTCTCTTCAGGAGCTCTTCTCACCATCTAGATGTGAATTTCTAATTTACAGATGACAGGGCTAAAAATTTTATGTTGTGCCATTGAGCAGAATGAGACATTAAATGTTATTATTATTATTATTATTGTTATTATTATCCAGAGATTTTGGTTAAAATCTGAAGTTTAAAAAAATATCTTGAATAGCACCCCCTGGAGGTCATTAACATAACCTGAGACCTGCAGAATGATACAGATTTATACGTATGTGATTTGGAGGATGTGCTCTGATACTGATCTATAGTTTCACTATTAAATCCTATGTGAGGATACACTCAGAGATGAGGATAACTCATCTCCGAAAAAGCCTGCATATCACTCCAGCAAATTTGCATTTTGTCTTTTACTTTTAAAGTATTTAAAATTGTTAAATTGGCCTTTATGAATCCTGCAGGCTCTGTGTGAGTCTAAGTGTGTGTGTGTATGTGTCTGTGGTTAGAAGAGAGAGTTTATAAATGAGTTGCTGTTCAGAATACGGAAGAGGAGATGAATAGAGGGATGTATGTGTGTG